>JAODVQ020331238.1:1274-11916 GCA_025400075.2 Phenganax stokvisi
ATTTAATATTACAGCATTGTACTGTCCCCTTATGCCTGATAATAATGCTATTACTAGCATTCATGTTGTTGGGATAGAGGGTGTGTGGCGCCTTAAAAACAATGACTTCTTAGCTGGTGAAAAAACACATGAATTTCATCAACCTGAATCTCAAGATTTCTTCCTTGAGCTACAAACTGGTATACTATATTATATACACATTATAGATGATAATTTCCCCATAATTAAATACAGATAAGGCGTTCGTTCTTAAACCATCTTTTTTGTTTCAACAGTTCCCACTAGGGATATAGTCTTCACTGTTAAGGGTAATTGCAACTTGGTTTAATTAACAGTATACCATGATGTGTACTTCAGGTAGTCGTCTATGGCACAGCCCATAATTGTTGAGATGGATGATAGATTTGTCCCCCTATTAGTATTGTCTCCTGAACATGGAAAGGTCAACTATAAGTGGAAAAGAAGGGATTCTAATGGTTGGAATATAATCAATGTTCCTACTCACACCTGCCTCTTCTATGCATTGGTGGCGGGATGCTACAAATGTTCTGTAAATAATGAATCAGTTGTTTTCAGTATTAGAGGTATAATAAGTTATGTTTTGTACTTACCATGGCTAACATTGTTCACCACAGTCAAATGCGATGATATGCCTACAACTAAGAGTGATAGTGGTATGATAGTGCATAATATTAACATATAAGTCCTACTTATCTTCTATGTAGAAAGTATCATAGAGTACCAAGATGTTAGTTTCGGTAAGCTAATTGGAAAAGGCTGTTTTGGCTCAGTGCATAAGGGAACTTGGAATGAGCAAATAGTAGCTCTCAAGAGGATCAAAATACCTCCTGGGTCTGATGTGGAGAATATAGCTAACACGAGCAATGAAATTGCTGCTTTGAAGTATGTATAATTGATTTTTGGTTAAAAATATAATTTGTATATCATGTATATAGAGTACTGAAACACCCAAATATAGTGCGCCTATTTGGCTATGCTCTCGGAGCAGATGAAATTGTTATTGTGATGCAATACGTCGATGGACGAAATTTGGACCAACTACTATTTGGAAAAGGAAAGATATTACTGGAGGTAGTGAACTATGCCTGATTAGCCTACTTGTTATATAGACGATTTACAATACAGAAAACTGAAGATAAATGTTACACTGCTGGGGAGATTGCATCAGGGTTGAGTTTTATGCATAGCCAGGATCCAGTCATCATTCATCAGGACATAAAGCCACTTAACATCATGGTATGTTAGCTTGTATTGAAGTCTTAATAATGATTTTATGCTCAGGTAACTCGTGATATCTCAAACTCTTTGGGATAAAATGGACATGATGAATGGGAGAGATTTAGGAAGCAATGAGCCCAGATCTGGTAGTTCACATCATGTTTATAAGACCTAGTCCCTAAAAGGATACATAGGTATATACTTAGTAATACATGGGAAAATTATGTTACTCACCAGTAATTTCTGGTAGGTTATAAAGGTCCTCCGGTACACTGCCTGGCCATCCTACCATTCAGCTAGATCTTATACGATGCATATTCCATCTGGACTTGAACTCATTGAGGGATTTCTCCAACAAAGGCACGTATACATCAGACAAACAATGCCTATTATGATGACAAATTTACAGAATAATTCAATGACTACAGCGCACCTGTGGGTAACAATTGGTGGATTAAAACTTCCATCTTGTATTAAATCCTACATAATACACCTCACAATTCATGGAATATTATGCCAACTAAGTGTACTTTAAAACAGTGAATCCACCAGTCGGTAGCTGAATTTCTCAATTGTGCCCACCAGCTTTCAATTCCCCATTATTATTTGTAATATTTAAAGACATAATCAAAACTGTTTTTGTACTCACTGTATCTGTGGTTGAAGCACCGTACCGAAAACTCTTCTCACCACTGAACTCATCAGTATGGCTATGATGAAGTGCCATATGGGCAGATGCAATATGTACATTTTCCGTCCCATGATCAGACCGCACAATGGTGGGACAACCTGTGAATTAAAGCAATAACAAAACATGTCTAAATTACTAACTACTCACCATTATTCTCCAAAACAGCAAATAAATAGTTCCGTAATACCACACCAGGGTCATTATTTGTTGTCTCGACTGTAAGCCAAATGATTTTACGAGAGTATCTGTATAAAGCATACAGCATAACAGACACTAATTCACAATATATTATCTATACCCATCAATGCATCCATGTATTGCAAAGCCATATGGCTTTAATTTATCATACCCGTCTAAATGCCAAACAATATCTGGGCCCTAAGTTCCATTAATATTAATAAATGGAAAGCTTGACGATTACTTTGTTTTGGTAAATCCTTCTTTTCAATTTCCTACCCTATCTTCTACTACATCCTTCAGGGTCTAGTATAGCCATCATCATTTAGACTATTTCTCTATAATATTTGCAAAGCCATTTTTATGACAACACAATAATAGATAAAATACCTCTTCACAATCAAACCATACTTCTCCTTCATAATTAACCACATCTGTCTGTATCCAACATTGCAATTATACCCTCTCATCTCACTCTTATTTATAAAAATGGGACTTTATAAGTATAAAAATGATTACAACAAACTTCTATTGCTCTTTGTATGGCACCAATGTCTGAGTAATTCATCATGCGGCCCTTCCTGTGTAAGCCCAAAGCTTTAAGTCTAGCCTTTAGCCATGTTAAACTATCAGGAACACAGCATGTAACATACAAAAGATTGCACAAACATACCCAACATGAACTCCATGAAAATATTTCAGATAGGTAGAAATAACATTTATTGTCTTATCCTGCTTCCAATACTTACGGATAAGCCCTGTATATGAATGTCAGACTTCTCAAGAAGGCATGGTTTGCTCTCTTACTATCCACGTAAGGATCATGCCGATTTAGCCTTCTCCTGGCGGCTCGTGGAGTCATCTCTGGTGGTGAAAAGGTACGCGCAGCTGTATCAGTATGCCCACACAGCCAGATTTCAAATAGCGCACAATACGCGATCATGCACGGTAAGATCGGGAAAGGGTGTGTGAGATGTAAATATAGACAGTATAATTATACGTCGCACATAGCACATAGCACATGGCACGTAGCACATGGCACGTCGCACATAGCACATCGCACATAGCACATAGCAGGTGGGAGGTCAGAGGTCGCACGTCGCGCATAGCACATAGCACATCGCGGGTGGGAGGTGGCACGTCCCGCATAGCACATAGGAATCGACACATAGCACATAGGAATCAGCACATAGCGCATGGGAACTGGCACGTAGACATCAGCACATAGAGCAACCTTTAGGGCCACCGTATATAGGTGCCACTTTTCTGGAAGACGTCTGTATGACACGCTGAGAACAAGCTGGTGGTGGGAGACCATGGTCACCGATACAGAGAAGTTTGTCAAGACCTGCCCGTCATGTGTGATAGCAACGGGAACGGGGCGCCGGTTAAAAGCTGAACTCCACCCCATACCTGTCCAAAGGCCATTCCAGGTACTTGGGATTGATATTATGGATTTGCCACTAACTGAGCAGGGGAACGGACATGTCGTAGCGATACAAGACCTCTTTACGAAGTTTTTCTTGGTGTTTGCAGTACCCGATCAGAAAGCAGTTCAGATAGCGAAGCTCATAGCAGAGGAAGTGATCCGCCTCTTTGGCGTCCCCGAGTGTCTCCTCTCAGATAGGGGAACTAATCTGCTATCAAATATTGTACTGGACTTGTGCAAGATACTTGGGATCAAAAAGCTAAACACCACTTTACATAATCCCCAATGTGATGGGGCAGTAGAGAGATTCAATCGAACTCTGCAAACAATGTTGAGAAACCATGCTGCCAAGCTGGGTAACCAGTTGGATACTTATTTACCTGGGCTTCTGAAACACTCCTCACACTTCCACTGGGGAGAAGCCCTCATTTCTGCACTTTGAAGTTGACCTCTGCACACCAACTGAGGCGGCATACCTACCCACCTCGGAGTGCCGCCCTACCTCGGTAGGGGACTACAGGGAGCAATTGATGCCGTGTCTGACCTCCGCCCGACAGATAGCTGCAGACAATCTCCAGTGTGCCCAAAACAGGTATAAAAAACAATATGACCCGGGACACAAACCCTCAAAGTTGATGTTGGGTGAATGGGTCTTCATAAAGATCCCACAAGATGAGACTGGTAGGCTAAGGAAACTTTCTTGACCTTGGCATGGACAATACCGTATCATGGAGGTGACCAACCCGGATGTGACCGTTACAAAAGTTTACCACCCTCAACATGGGAAGATGAGGATCCACCAGTCTAGAGTATGTAGGTGTCCTGGAGACTTCCTGCTGGCTACTACTTGTATGGTGGTAAGCAGAAGGGACCTGGACGGCCACCTAAGTGGGTAAGGACATTTCTCAGCACACAAGCACCTCAATCAGATGTCACTATTACCCAAGGAGGAGACCTAGAACAGGCTTCCTGCAACGAGATCATTAAAGCCAGTATGTTAGCAGACCAAACACCTATTAAGGCACCTGGAGAGAATTTGTGTTTACAGAGTAGTGGACACATATCAGCTGTACCACTCCATATAAGTGCCTGTGGAGTACCAGCCACTCAAGGAGACAATGACTCTGAGACACACCCCACCTTTGCTGTACCGCCTCACTCTCCAGAAAGAAATAGTCCTGAACCAGATCACCTTACCATAATCCAGAATGACGGTAAACTAGAAAGAAATAGTCCTGAACCAGATTCTCTCGCGGTAATCCAGAATGACAGTGAACTAGAAAGAAATAGTCCTGAACCAGATTCCCTCGCAGTAATCCAGAATGATGGTGAACTAGAAAGAAATAGTCCTGAACCAGATTCTCTCACAGTAATCCAGTATGACGGTCAACCAGGAAGAAATAGTCCTGCACTTGATTCTTTCACAGTAATCCAGAATGATGGTACCCAAGAGGGATATAGTCCTGAACTCTGGGAGACACAAACACAAGGGACAAACCCTAGAACTTCAGCTAAACAGGAAGGGAGAATTACTAAATCTCGGCAGAGCCCGGGTGATGGAGCTGGTGTAACAGACAAAGCAAGGGTGCTGGGACCACAGCAGAACAAAGAGAAGTAGAGTAAAACACCCAGACCGTTACAGGTATGGTCCCGGTTTGAGGGCGAACCTGGCTGAGAGGGGAGACAAAATGTAATGACGATGCAAGATACTATGATACAAACTACTTAGCTAATATTCTCAAATACTTTTCATTCTTTACTATATTGTGCCACACCTACACACTATGTCATTTTCTGGGCATGCGCCTAAATATATTTGGGGGAAACCGTGAAGTCGGCTTTTGGGCAAGCGTCTTTACAGATATAACCAATATATTATTTCAACATGGCCTTCCACTAACACCTGTTGCCTATAAAAGCAGCTAGTTTTAAAATCACCTCATATTGCAATATGAGCAAGCCACAAGATGAGGCCACCGTATGCCATACCAGTTCTGTGTTACCTTTGCCTGGCAACAGTAGTGTAAGTGCCAAAAGCATGGATAATATACTTAAAGAGCCTCACTGAAAAGGCAAACGATGAGAGGTAAGGACTCTAGATGTAGACTAACTTGTATGATTGGCCTTTTAATGCACATTACATATACAGCTTGGTGAATTTAGGCTGATTCACACAATATTTCTTAATGCAGAGCTCTACTTGGAATCCCCATCTCACCCCCTCCTCACGAGTCACTAACCTACCATGACCATTCTGATATCTGCAACTACGTCATTCCACTTACAATACTACGGCATCCCCATCAACAGTTTCCACATGTTACCCTGTCTTGCCCACACGGCTATTGTTCACTCTCACCGCTGTCACTCAAGTATTGGAGAACAGGACAGACAGGTTCACATGAGCCCGAGAAAACTCCACACCACTGATAACATAATTCTCTTTGTATCGGCTGTATAGAGGTGTCCATCAGGGCATGAATGATCATCGACTGACCTAAGGATACTCGACCAGCTGGGTGAGAATGACATTCCGTTTATACTATTACACAGGACTGGTTTCTTAAACAGCGTTGGACAGTCGGTGCTAGAGCCCCTTAAACAAGAAAGGAGTATTAAAGGTATAGAATATTACATGAAGCAAATGCACAAGTGTTTTGCAGCTTCAATTGCAATTAGACTGTATTCATTACTTATGAGGAAGTGTGTTGCCCAATGTCCTATAAGTCTCCTTAATCTGAATCTTCAGATGCTCTGAAACTAGCAACAGAGCCATTTCCTAGCAATGACATATTATACCAGTGTTTTATTGTGGATTATTTGAGATAAAAAAACATATACCAACTGCATATGGCAAGCCTGCAGGTCACGAAATACATCAGTTTCGACCACTCATTTAAACTTGCCACTAACATCGGTTATGTATGGCAAGATGGAAAGTGGGTGACCGTGTACAACTCCCTGTTTATCGTCCTTAATGAGGTAGGTCAGGTGTTGGCATGGCAGCTTACGTCCTTAACATTGTTACAAGATGTAACTCCTTTACTAACTGACCTACAATCGAGGCTCGATGCCACAGACACTTCCTGCTACGAATTTATGTTGTCAGGTGGAACGCAAAATTAATTAAATATTTGGTAAAAATACAGCAGTCAAGCTGGATCTGTTTTATGCAGTGCAGAGAATAACCAATCACATTCCTAAAAAAGATCCATATTTCATGCAATGAAAAAATAACTTGAAATTAGTTTTCCGCTCACTGACAGACATTGGAAAGCAGAGAAAAAAAGATCCTCCGAAACCTTCCATTATGTTGGAGTTATTGGAGACATTTCAGAGAAAGTGGCAAGACTGTGATTACAACGGGTGGAAACTTTGAAATGCAAGTGTCTGCAAAAGATATCATCAATTAAGGTTCATGTATGAAATAGCTTCTATTGACTTAGACAGAGAGCACTATGTGCAGAAAATACTATGCTTTTCTTACAATGTACGGCGAGACACAATGACAGACCCTGATACCACACACACAAGGTGAAAACGTATACACAGCCTCAAATAAGGTGACAATGTGAATGATGGGTTAGTCCAGCATCCCACAGTTCATGTGAACAAAGGATGTCTATCAGATAGTCCACCGGGCTGTGGCACGAACAGAAACAAATTCCTTCATTGTCACATCAACCCTCACTTTCACAACAAGAGCCGGTTTGGTCTTCCACTTGCAATGGCTCTTTTAACAGTTTAGTTTTTCCAGTACAATTCCCGCATCCACCAATTGATCACAAATATTTCGTTACCTTCCATTACATTATGGAAACACAGACATTCTATGGCAGTCGGCAATAGGACCGAGGGCAGCACCAATAACCGTCACTGATGTTTTGGCCGATGAAGGAATGATCAGTTCGTCTTTGTCTGCATGTTGAGTTCGTCAACATGGAAATACCTGCTTTGAATTAATAAGCTTACAGAACATGAATGCAGTACTCATCGATGCCATTAATCTTACCAAACTCACCAGGGCGATAAAAGACATTCTTCATGAATCTTCCATGTTCCATGTACACGGTACATGTGATGGGTCTCGACAACTTTATTCAAATGTGTGGAAGGCACAGGCATCAAATAAAAGGGGATGGTAACTGTTGCTTCTACTCGGTTGGACTTGCGCTTGCATCTAGTGCCAACAAAATAACTGCAGTCAATCCTGAAAATTTTAAAGGAACCTGCATCAGACCTATGTAATATGCCTCGCATTTTGAGGCATTTGACTGTGAATGAATGGCAACCAATCCACAGGAGTACAAAGGATTCTGTTTAATAGGTCAAATAGATGTTGCTGATGCTGACAAGTACAAACAAGACAGTATATTTATAGGACAACTTGGTAACACAATCTTACCGACCCTGTGTAATGCACTTGGTGTATAGTACACCCAGGCATTAATGTCAAAAATTTTGAACGCACATAACTTCTATTCTGTATACCATACGAATACGGCAAAAGGGGCATTGCGCTGCGCTTGATGAGGCCATTCTAATGATGTAGTCGCTGTTTCATTTCAGTAGAGTGTTTGAAAGTTAAGGCATGCCCGCTTAATTGTAGTTTATTGCCCGTGTGTGACGTCACGTATGAACAGTCGAGTCACGGATGAAACCCAAAAGACTTCAATTTTCTATGGCATGGGACCAGATACACTTCACTCAAGAGAAGACCTAATGAGGAGCTAGTGAAACAAGCCAAGGAAACTGTTGAAGAGAGTTACTGAATAGCAGGATCTATTAATAACGATTGAATGAAGTTTCTGTGTACCTCTATTTTTTTGTAATCGATCATTCAATATTCCTAAAGTTGACCAGTGTGGTTAGGGTGCTGCGGTGGTGAAGATATATAGTGTGTATATACAACAATGAATGCGTTCTTATGTCATACTAACACAGCGCTGGTGCAAGTTTTTGCTATGCTAAATAAAGCCCAGGTCTTCGAACGTGTGTATGTGAAAAGACGACAGGAATATGACTAATACAGTGGTAGATATAAGCGGTGAAATGGAGGCAGCTAGACATAAGTAGTATACCATATCCTCAGTAAAATTAATATACGATAGTGTGTTTATTGAATACAGTATATACAAGTTGAGGCGTAGTTAACGTGGAGCTGGATGAAGTGTTTGTCCCTGGAGCACTGCATGAACCTCTGGAGGTATACACATATAAAGCCTTGCGCATGTGACTTTTATGTTGCGGGATTGAATCGTCTGGGTCTCCAAAAAAAATCACAACTTGTAGCTAAGTAAGTAATGCCTACATTGAAGTGTTTACCTCATGTAGTAGTACCCTGTTACAGGGTAAACTAGTGATTGACGTGGATGGAAGCTACTTATGGCAAAAACGACAGCAGCTAGAGGCATGTGACGTCACATCTGCCCCTCTACCTACACCTCCACCTACCTTTCAACCCGATGGTACTGAAGTCACAAATATAGAAGATGTCAAGAAGATGATGCCACTGTATCTTACTACACTTACGAATACTTGGCTGAAGGTGATGGAAACGTTGGTGGAAAAGGAGCAATTCGTGCATTAACAAGAGGCTACACGCACTGGGTATCTGAATGACTAAGTACTATTTCCTCGATTAAACACTGCAGCGACTTTTGTTCGCGCAGCTAAAACATGCAGCGATTATTAGAGGGCAGCGTCTATTCAAGAGCTGCGACAATTAATAATATTGCGTACTTTGCAGTTCTGTCTACTGCCTTTTTGACATCCTACGCTGCTGTTAGCTTAAATGCAGCATCATAATGATAGGACACGTCTCTGTTGCTTACAATGTGGCTGATATCGCTAAAGCCACATGCCAATGCGCTGCTGGGTAAGTATAATAGTGCATTAGCACCTGACGTTAATTATTTTATGCAATGCAGGCTCTCTGCTAGCTTTGTGCATATATCGGCTCTCCTTCATGGTTTAGTTCACATATTATTTTCTGCTGATGGTGTTCCTCCTAATACATCATATGAGAGTGGAAGCTCAGTGCCAGTTACGTCCTTGGCTTGCAAATGGGTACAGCTATGAAGACAAAAGGAAAAAGGAAGTGTTGCAAATTTTAAGTAGCTACTCTATGGCAAGCCATCTAAAGACTTACAACTACTAAGTACATTTGATCCTACAACTCAAGAGTACTGAGGCATTTCTTCACAAAATCTGCCTAGGTTGTTGCAACAAGTGAAGAGTGAGGGGTGGTTGACCACGAAGAAGCATCAGTAATGAAGTGTGTTGAATTCCAACATGCTAATGGTCATGAAAGGCTGTTTGTTACTGCAAATGGAGAACATATCTCCATAGAATGCCCATACTTGACTTCATCACCTGATGGTTCAGTATACGATCCACTAGTCAGTGAACCATATGGATTTCTTGTGGTAAAATGTCCCTATTCACAGGGAGACAAGGCGCCATTTGAAGCATGTGCATATAAACGGTTCTGTTGTACACTACTGAAAGTGTTATGAGACCTAGGAAACGCCAACACTGAAACGTAACCACCCCTACTATGCCCAAGTACAGAGTCAAATGTTCATTGGTGATCAAAAATGGTATGATTTCGTTGTTTTTACACAGTGTGGGATTTCAGTTGAGCGCATAAAGTTTGATCATCTATATTGGTCAGAACCTGAATTACATAATCTCTGGCACAAATGCATAGCTCCTGAAATTATAGCTTTGAGGCAGCTGGAACTGATTTTGCTACATATGCCATACTGCCACAGAATACTTTGTCAGACAGGTCCATCATAGCACAGTTTAACCATAGATAAAGGAAAGGAAAAGTGATTGGTAATGGATGTTATGGTCAGTAATATCCGTGTTTCGCCCTACATAATGCCGTAATGGCGTCTGGGATTGTGCGTGCGGCTGTCTCAGTTGTTTTGGAGAAGACCCCTGCTCATTCGGAACATACAGAAGAACTTCTTCAATGGGGAACCAAGATTATAGAGGTATGTACTTCTGGGAAACCGTTACCAGCAATGCGCGGACATGTAATGCGCAGGAATGATTGGAATGTAAAAATTTTTCTGCGAGTAAAATGTATTGCGTTC
>JAODVQ020331453.1:0-11916 GCA_025400075.2 Phenganax stokvisi
CCTCCATCTCACCAGCTAATGCTACAGTCCAGTACCAGTTATCTCAGGTCTTCCTTAGAGACTGGAACTCTCCTTATGCACAGGATATTCATGACTACCTCAGAACTAAGATTAACTAACTCTATGTCATGATAATAAGCAATGTTTACAAATACAATTAAGCTGTATATAATACAACAACATACACACATGCATCTCATGTAGTATACATAGGTCATCAGTCCCCTTTGGGAGAGCGAAGGTCAAGGTCGAGGTTCGAACAGGGAGATAATCAACTCAAGGAGGGCTGTATTTCGGTCGCTTAAAAGAGACTGGATAACGAAGTGATCCTGAAAACCACGAGCACTCTCGGATCATTTCTCTTTTATCTGTCACGATTCCAGTGATTTCAGCATGCTTTGTCTGATTAATTTTATGAAGCATAGACTCGAGGTCGAGTTCAGCATGATAGTTTGTTAAAATGTCACAGAGAACTCGGACATTAAGTGAATTTTTCTCATGCTCCGGAGCCTGCAGAGATACATAGTTTGGAGCAGTTGAGAAGGAGACACATATGTCGGAAAGGGCAGAAATTTGGGTCGGTTTCTTTATTGTGTCACATTCTCCTCCTCGGCAGGCTTGAACAAAGAAGAGTTTCGGTTTGCCTTTAAGTTCTTTGTATTTGGCAACTTCAGTGTAGATGTCCTCGATGTAAATTGGCTTACCATCTGCCCCAGAAATATATTCCACTCCATGTTTATCACGACCACCATGAGACCCAGTACGACGAGACCCAGTTCGGCTACCAAGAGACCCAGTATGACCACCACGAGACCCAGTTCGGCTACCAAGAGACTCAATACGACCACCATGAGACCCAATGTAGAGGAGGAAGATACTGTCATCAGGTTTTATCAGCTTTGCAATTGATGTTTTGATGTAGCTCCAGGAACAATCGTATTTGATTTTAACGTGGAAACCCATCTCTTTAAGTGTTTCTTCCAGTAACTCTGCATCTGATATAGCATATTTACGATTCGTTTCCCCTTTCACCTTTTCGTTTGAAATAATAAGAGCTGAACCAATGTATTTAGCCGTAGGATTTATAGGGTAGTAGTTCGGTTTAGCTGGTTTTTCCACCTCTTCCTCCAATATTGGTCCCCTTTCTAACATCCTCTGTTGTAAATATTCATCTTCGTCGTCATTTGTCATATCTTGTGGTGACTCTTGATAAGTCTGTTCATGTGAGGTCGGTTCCAATGAAGCTAGATGACTAAATAGGGCCGGGTGTGCTGAGTCTTGTACAGCAGGTAGTTCCTCCCCAGTAAAGGTACGGTCTAAAGATGTCAATGGTAACTGTTTCCTCCCATCTCCTCCGCCCTTGTACTTAGTCAGTTCGAATGTTTGACCTTGGGCTACCTTGGCAGGCAGAGTTGAGTGAGTTGCTGTCACCATGGAACCACAATACTCCGATCCTTGCTCAGTCACAGGATGAGGTTCAGCCAATTTGTTCTTCTCTCCTTCCTCCAACTCTTGCTCTTTCTTTAATGGCCCCATTTCTATCTGTCTTAATTCTTCTTCTTTCTTCTCTATCAACTTCTTGATCATTTGAAGTGGCACTTGGTACTGTGGGTAGTTCTCTTCTATTAACTTCGTCATCTCTCGAAATAAATTATCTGTCTCTTTCGTTGACACAATTGCATGTGAAGTATTTTTGGCTATGGCTTGTTCTTCACATGGGATCAGGTGAGCTAAGTCGTTTATATCTATCTCCCTTGTGAAAGAGGGAATCGGTTGTCGGTGAGTAGTGACAGGTGACTGTTGCCCATCTCCCCCTCCAGCCCTGTACTGTTGAGTCGGTTCAAACGTTTGAGCTTGGGCTAGCAACGGAGCCGCCCGATTTACTGCTAATTGGGAGAACTCCGGGTCATAGTTGAGATCGGGTACACTCTTCTCCTTGTCAAGTTGTCGCTCAGTCGGCCTCCCTTCTCCCCTCGATCGCTGTTCTGTCTGTCCAGCTGTGTTCATGGTCAGGCAAGTCACTTAGCTTCTCTTTCTTAATTAGCTAGGATATAGTACAGGATGACTCAGCAAAAACGACGTCACATGGTAGCTAGAGACTCTGGATTGGTTTGTTCTATTTTTAGAAACGTTTGCTAACTTTTGCTACACTCCTGTAACGTACTCTTCACACACTTTTCTCTCTCCTTTGTTCTCATGCTTTGACTTGTGCTCACTGGAGGCACATACACAGTGCATTTTTGATGTCGGTAAGATTCTCCATGGCTCCTGCAGGTGTCTTTTTCTCATGCTTATCATGTCATCCTTATCACACTCACAAAACTTTCACTTACATTATTACTCCAGAATTCTTCTTACTTAAACTCCTACTGTTTGTTGAACACTGTGTTCATACCTGACTCTCAGAGGCACCTATCTTTCTCTTCATCTATACAGTCATCTCCTCCAACATTCTGTGCTGAGCATAGAACACCAGATCTAGAGGCTCTACTTCATGTCATTGACTCTGCTCAGACCAATGTATCAGTGGCTGTCATGGACTGCCTTCATCTATCACACACCTTCTACGTACATATATATTATATAGTGTGTTTTAGATTGGGATCTCAAAATGAGTTAAGCATCATACATGGACTTTGAACACATGCTGGCTAGTTCTGTACACCGACATTCCTATCATATGTGTTTTATCCACTGTTCTTCTAGATGATAAGCCTGGAAAGCAGGTATAGAAAAGTGTTTTAGAACCTGCAAGTAAAATGAGTTGAACCAACAGTCTGAAATTTCAGTTTCGTCAATTGTCACACATGATTTTGCATCCAACCCATGTTTGTCCTGTCTCACATGAAAGTGGCATACACCTGCTATAGAGAGAGCTCCTTACAGTACTTTTACAATCTCATATGATACAGGTTCTGGCCGAAGGTAGATGATGCTCTTCGCCGGGCAGCCTATGACAGAGGAGTCCATGTGAGATTCCTGGGTAGTATATGGGAACACACTCGACCAGACCAGGTCCATTTTTTTGCCAGTCTTGCTGCAGACAGTCCCATTGGGGACTTCAGTGGAACTATACAAGTTGTGAGTCAATGTCTCTAGTAATATTTTATTCCTTTCTAGCGTGTATGTATGTACATCTCAGACTCAAGGTTACTTATATAGGCCTTGTTTACACAGTACTGTTTTGTACTGGAAACGTGGCATTTCTGTTGCGAATGTGCATATCGTTTACACTAGCATGTGATTACGCAATGGAAACACTATTTAAAGCTCAATGTTTAGGAAACGCATGCGTTCACCTGAAGTTAGGGATGTTTCCTGAGAGGTATTTCCTATGCATGTTAGAGAGTTGTTAAGTATTATATAACTTTATTCATAGGGTTGTTAATTCCTTCCCATACCAGTCATTTTTAGCAGTATATGATTATTTGATTATGTGTGTGTCCTCTGCAGAGACTGTTTAAAGTGCCAGGTGTGCCTGGAAAAAATATTCCCTTCACCAGAGTCAACCACAACAAGTACATGGTCACCGATAATGCTGCTTTCATTAGTAAGTCTTACTATAGTTTAGTTCTGACCAATTACATGTGACAACATTATGCACTTTAAAAACATGGCTCATATTATGCAATATTCTTTCCCTTTCTTATACCCACTCCCTCTCATCTACCTCCAGCCACCTCAAACTGGTCAGCCGACTATTGGAACGACACAGGAGGACTGAGTTTGACGTTCAACCAGACCTCGATCTCACCAGCTAATGCTATGGTCCAGTACCAGCTATCTCAGGTCTTTCTCAGAGACTGGAACTCTCCTTATGCACAGGATATTCATGACTACCTCAGAACTAAGATTAACTAACTATGTATACAATGATAAAATACGGTGATATACAGTTATGTACAGTGAGGAAACATGCTACAATAACTCTATGTATATAGGGTTATTTTTACAGTAGAATGTACTGTTATACACATCGGGCACTGTAGCTAATTCCTTCTTCAGTTTGCATTCTATATCGAATTAACTGAAAGATAGACTGAAGGTCAAGCTTAGTATGATACTCAGCCAAAGTGTCAGAAAAAATTTTGACAATCTTTGAATTTTCCTCTCCCTCTTGGGACTGAAACTATACATAGTTTGGAGCAGTTGAGAAGAGCACATGAATGTCTGAGAGGGCCGAAACTTGGGTTGGTTTCTTTATCATGTTGCATTTCTTTCCTCGACAGGCTGGATCTTTGGTTTTCCTTCCAGCATTTTCAGCTTTTTATTATTCTTGCCAATGGATGTATAGATGCTCTCATCAGAAATTTCCTCTCCTTTTGAACTGCAAATGACCTCTGCTCCATTTTTACGACCACCATGAGATCCCATGTAGTTGTTGTACAGTGTTGCTGAGTCATCAGCGCATACGCAGTGAGATTCTCCATAGATATAGTAATACACACAAAATGTTGTGTAAGTAGGATCTGGATCTAGTTTTAGCATTCTTTCTAACCTCTTACTTTCCTCCGCCCCTGGTCAGCAGACTATTGGAATGATACAGAAGGATCAAGTCTGACAATGATCCAAAATAAGCAAAACTCCTAATTTACTCTATGTGCAAACATTTGGTGTGATACAGTGTGTGCAACTAAACAAGTGACTGATTATAATTCGTGATGAAGTGTCACAAAGTGGTGTGTCTGCCTTGTACGTGGATATTCACAAATAATAATAATTTAGAACCATCAATATTTTAGACAAATATTTAAGAAGATGAGCTGTCAGATACAATATTATGTTGTACAGTCTTTACTTTGATTATAGGTCCCTTTAAAGACAAACTTGACAAAAATGGACACTGACGGACTGAGTTTCCATCACGATTTGTCATGACTGTTTGCCTGTTAGTTTGCATATACTCGAGTACATTCTTACGAAATGATGCTTCAAGGTCTAATCCGCTTCCCCATTCAGCCAGGGCATTGCAAAAGACTGTAACAAACACATTGCTCTCTTCGTCAACAAAATTCACCAGACGCCCTCTTTGTGCCTCAAGGCATAGTGCTTTATGTTTAGGTGCAGTAGAATATAATACCAAAAAATCAGATAGGCTGGCACGTTCAGACTTAGCTATTACATCTTCTTTAACTCCACGGCAGGCATTAATAACAACTAATTTAGGCTTTCCTTCAAGCTTCTTACACTTTGCAATCTCTGTGCATACTTGATCCACATACACATTTTCACCATCACAGTCAAGGAAGTATTCTCCCTGTTCATTACTGCCACCATGAGCATTAATAAAACATATAAATAGTTGATCTTCCTTTTTAATATCTTCTTTTAGCTTCTCAATACTATCATTAATATCTTTCTTGGAAGCATTAACCATATTTTGTAGAAGTCTAAAACCAGTTTTCTCAAACGTTTCCTCTAATAAAACTTCATCTTCTTCTGCATGACCATACTCGAGTACTTTCTCACCACACTTTGCTCTACGAATAGATATTACCAAGGCAGCACCAATATTATTATCCTCTAAACCTGGGTCACGTATTTCATACGGATTTATTTTTTCCTTTAATTCCTTAATCTCGTTATTTTTTGATTCAATCTCCTGCTTTAGAGATTCATTTTCTTCCATTAAATCATTTTTCACCTTTTCGAGGTAATGACATTTTTCCTCTTTTGAGTTTAACCTCTTATACGATGTCTCTTGCTCAGTTAACAGTTTTTTTGACATTTTCTTCACTCTTTTCTAACTTGTCTCGGAGTGATTTATTTTCTAGCTTCATCAATTTGATTTCTTCGGTTAATTGATCTATTTTTGATTGTTCTACATCCTCATCAGTAGTGTCAAACATAGTTGTTTCATCCTCACCTCCTCCATTAACTTGGTCGCTTTCGTCTGTACTGCTGTACACTTGATCGTCTGCGTTGCAACGGACTTTGGTATCAGCAAACGCTGTTATCGAATTATTCGCTTCCTGAGCTATAGGAGGTTCCACTGCAAGTTTCCTAGCGCCGACCGAACTTTGTTGTAGGTAAATTTCGTCATGAATGACCATTGCAGTCGTGCTCTCCTGAGCCGTATCTGCCACGGGTAAAGCATTTGACCATTTGGCGTCGTTGGGCGTGCGCGGCTCCATTGCTTTTGCTCGTAAAAATCTCGGCTCTGCTCGGCGCGCGGTCTGACCTTTTCGCGGTAAGGGGAGCCTCATCGTATTATATACACCCGGTCCGCTTCCGGGCGGGGATCGAGAAGAAAACCGGAAACTGACTAGTTGTATATATATACGCTCTCTTCCTTTTATGAGTAGTTTCGATCCTGGAAAAATTAACCGCTAGGGGAGGTGAGCGCCAATATTATTATGTGCGCCGACAAGAGATGTATCAGGTGATGTTACGGTCTCCAGTAAACAGTGTATTATTTATAAATTATTTCCATCCTATCCAGCTACCTATCCAGCTAGTCCAGGAATCATCATCATTGTGAGTGGATTCTATTGATGGTTGTGAGTCAGAAGAAGAGGAGGATGGTGATGAAGAAGGAGTAGTAGGTGGAGGGGGGTTAGACGATACTGTCTTCTGTCCAGATAATCCACTGCCCAGGGAGAATGTGGAGAACTGTCCACTAAACCTGGAACCTTTTTTCTGACTCAACCTCTTCTTCTCATTTCTTTCCTTCTCTTCTTGCTCCAACAGCAGTGCCTGGAGAAACCAAACATCATTCTTCAATACACCAACTACTCTATTGATGACACGAGAGATAGACCAGCAAACTCCATCACACATGTCCAGTGTCCTCTCTAAATGTTCTATATTCATCACTAAGAACTAAACTACACACCTGCTTAGCTTTGAATACTTGCAGAACATTTCCACCTCCCTCTGCCTTGTATGAATCCAATATTGGTCTCACATCACTGGGACTGTGAACTGCTATAGCTAGAGAGAGGTCAGGACAAACATGTTTACAAGTATCTCACTATGACTAGGGTCTATACTGGATGAAACTATATACAATATTCAAGAAAATTTGAGCTTGACGTCATATTGAGTTATCGTGGAAGAATTTCACCTACATAGTATCATGGTCACATGCATCCACCTGGTATAGAAAGCACTATAGTCCTTTATGATACTATGTTCCGCTATAATATATATTCTTCAGGTAGAACTCACTCTGCAGCAGCGGGACAAGGTCCCAGAGAGTCCTGTCAGATACCTCTCCCTTCCACTTGTCCAGAACAATACTATTCTCCAATTGAAACTGAACTGATTTTGATTCCGTGTCAATTATTATCACTTTACTCAGGGGCCGATTCAAATGAGTCAAATCCTATACATTCAGTAACACACAGTAAGAATATTGCTTCCAAAACATATTACACTCACACAATTCATGAGAAACGCCTAGTTTTTCTCTCTAATAGAGATAATATTGTATTATGTATTGTGAGCGAGAGGTTTTCTTCTAATAAAAAATTGTTATATTATAATGGATGATAATAATGGACACACACCTTAATGTGGTGTCCGCTGGTATAGTTAGTATCATTTCTATAGAGATGGTACATAGTGTACTGGTTAGGATCCAGAGCTGCTATCAGAGGCTGGGCTGTCTGTAGAGGGAGAGATATGTAGAAGGAGTTTATGGAGACTGAATCACTCGGCAATGAAGAAATGAAAAAAAGTAACGGAGATTGATACACTAAGGAGAAAGAACGAAGCAAGAAAAAGAAAGACCCAGCTTAATGGAATGAGAGTATTTAGTTTCCGGAATCTTTCAATATCGCAATCTGATTGGATGATGTGCGGACCGATATATTACATCCTAAAAAGCGCATGCGCCAGATTTATTTTTCCGTTGCCATTGACTCTGGACCGAATACGTAATATATCGGTCCGCGCATCGTCCAATCAGATTGCAATATTGAATGATTCTGGAAACTAATGTTTATTAATTATGATTGCACATGGCATTTGTAAAGATATTTACATTCGAAGGCCCTTGAGATGTGCTTGGTTTTAATCCTATGTAAGTGCGTGCATTTTTGTAATGTGTTTGAAAGCATTTTGTCTCAATTCGTAAATTGTTTTAAAAACAGAAATATATGTAAGTGCTATATACTAGTAATGCTGTGTTGAAACCTGTCCTAGCACAATATGGAGATAGTGAACAATTAAGAAGTTGTCTAGGTTACAGGTTCTGTTCTCTTCTAAATAGGCATCCTACACTCCACTGGACAGGGCCTGCGAAATAGGTCGCCTCCAGACAGTTCATCTACTGACTACCAGAGGAGCAGTGATAGACTTCAGTGATGAGGTAGAGTGGAATAATTCATTGTCCAGCTCCCTAATACCTATACCTATTTATTGCTATACCACAGTATACCACCCACAACATAAAAAGAGTGTAGTTTCTATAATTAAGGTGGGCACTCTTTATAGAGCACCAAACAGGGAGCAGAATGTATTTTACTTTTATAAAGATAGTGTGCCATATGGTAATAATTAAGCATTTCTTCTAGTTTGTTCATAGATGTGGATGTAGTTGATTTGTTTGCTGTGCATTTGCCTTGTGTAGTTTGTTTCTACACCAATTTTCATTAGTGTGCACCTTAGTTACCTGTAGATGTAGTTGCAATGAAGCCTGACCACATATTACAGTATTATCTAGCCTGTTATCCTAGATAAAGAAGAAGACATTGAGCATTCTATTATTGACTACATACCGTTCTAGTACTGCACCAAAAATGCTTGTGGCAATATTCCATCTTGTGGGTCCACAGCCTTAAAATATGGACATTGAGCTTTCATGTAGGTGCCAGATTAAATTCCTGGTTCTGAGTAACTTGTGCTATCCATTGGCTTCAGGCATTTCCCTTTTTGACATGAAATTAGGGGAGAAAGTAAAGCAATCTCATACATCTCATGTCATGATATCTACCATAGTTACATAACTACATATAATAACCAAAATAACCTCACAGTGCTTCTAAATCGACATCTCATGCAAAAGTGGACACACCTTTTCTTCAGGGCTAGTGTAAACAAGTGATTTTTACCAACTGAGTGTGTGCAAAGTGACATCTCATGTTAGGAATGTTTTGGTTATTATGGTTTCCGTTTTTTACTCTACTTACCTGCTCTTCTTTCCAGGGCACACACTAAACAGTACTCGTGTATGCACAAAAGTACATAGATATACATATGTAACTTTTGTGGAATTTCAATCTATCTGAGATAGTCTCAAGAGCATGAATTTACGAGGTTTATCATCTGATCAGACAATTCATGTCCAGTTGATTCAAGTCCAGTTCTTCTAACATTAGCATATGGACTCTTCTGTGTATAGTATGGAATGTGGCTTCATAATACATACATGAGGTGTTGGAATGAAATATACAGAGAAATACACCCGCACTAACACCTATACACATGTGCACAATGGATATTTTATGGAAGATTCCTGATAAAAACAGATATTCAGTGTTCTGTGTTTTTGACGTGACCTCAGGCGGCTTTGCCATGTCCAGTGAAGCTGCATATGTATATCAGCACAACCACAATACTCTCCATACACTGTTTCCCAGTCTATCATTAATAATAACAATATTCATCTATTGTCTCTATCACACAGAATGGATGGACACCTCTGATGCTTGCTGCTTACAATGGTCATTATCTGGTGGTTATTCTCCTCCTGTCACTTGGAGCTAATATTGATGCTCAGACCAATGTAATTACACGTAGAACCCAGTTTTATATTACATGAAATGTAGAATATTTAATACAATTCTTGTATGTATATTCATTGTTGTCATGGTAAGAGTAATAATAATCATATTATGTATAACACACAGTATACCCTCACTCAGCAGCTGAACTGGGGAGTGAATCGTGTGTACAATAACTTACTCACTAGTTATAGTAAATTTTTATATGAAAGAGTCTGGGAACAGATCTTTTGTCGTCTTCCTTGTTAGTACACTGATTATCATTTTCCATGTCTACAGGATGGAGACTCAGCACTGATGAAGGCAGCCTACTATGGTCGCTCTGAGGTTGTGGAGGTGTTGGTGAGATCTGGTGCGAGTATGGATTTACAAGATGAGGTAAATTGAGTGATAAACAAAGGAGACAGCAATGTGTCTCTATCAACATGTGATACATCATGACTAGTGGTGTGTCCAGGAATTATTGGAGTGGGTTGTGAGCATGCACATGCACAAATTTAGCCTCTTTTTCTCTAGAGCGCTTTCTCTCATGTCATACCTAAGATCATGACTGGCAGGGAGATGAAGGTAGACAAGCTGCCACTAACTATAACTATAAGTAACTTGCGTGTTTTATTTATTCCTAAGTTGTAGCTACGTAAGGTAGTGTTCGAGCAGGTACATAGATACACAATGAGCTATATATGTACTATAATCTAGTGGGGGTATACTCAAGCCCCTTAAGCACCTCCTGGATACACCAATAGAGGTAGACTCAATAAACAGTTTTTGGAGGTACAACTACGTATGTATAGAATTGTAGAGGAGTCACAGTAAGAGAATATATAGAGAGAGAGAGTACGTAGACCAGCTGATGCATCTTACAAGTACTCTGTGAAGTAGCATTAAGGCTGGGAACCTAGAGTTCTACTTTCTGTTTTATGTTTCGTGTTTCATGTCGTGCCCTCCTTTGTTGCATACCACTTGACCATTACCTAGTGTAGTAACACTAACTCGAGTCATGGACACTAGAGTCACTGTCATAACCTATAACAAGCATGGAAAATAGAGCAGGAATGAAAACTATCAATAGTATGACACACACTATCTCATATACTGTTGTTATGGGAGTAGCTGTTAGTTCTTAGAGTGTTGTCTCTTGTGAATCTAGTGTAAGTAGCTCTGTATATGACTCTCTGTTTGTTTCAGTTCTCACTCTCTTCACAGGATAGTGATACTGCTGTTATTAAAGCTACTGCTGGATATGAACCAGAGGCTCTAAGAGAACTAGTGAAAGGGAATAGTAACCTCAACATTCAAAACAAGGTGAAATACGCATACACATATTAGGAGAAACATTAGTATACATGTGTAAAGAAAGAGAGAGAGGGAAACATGTCTGATGTAGGTTTTGAGTTAGGTTGTAATCCTTTGTAATTCATTATCAGCAAAATTAACATCAAACAACATAAATCGTATGGTTTTGAGGAGCTTTTTGAACTATTGTAGACATAATAGTGTCATGGCATCACACATGTTCCACTTCCCTACCCCAATACTTCGCATTCATTGTAAAATATCTATGTAGGTATATACATCCCATAAGATATGCTATTTCTGCAATATAATCCACTATCTTTCATATTATTAGGAGGGACTGACAGCTCTGATGATAGCCAGCAGGAGTGAGAGATCTGATCTGATCAACATTCTACTGGAGGGGAAAGATATTAACCTGGACATTCAACAGAATGTGAGACATCATTACATGTGTATTCTACCAAGACATTACTATACATTGCAATGTCTCAGAGATTCCTCACAATGTTTGTAGTGCTATAACCACTACTAGTCTCTGGTCTCTTTCCAACTCCTTGTTTATTCTTCCTACCCTCCATCCCTACACATTGAGAACACCTTAGTATATATATACCATATACCATAACTCTATCATTATAGGGAAACTAGCTAACAATAATGTATACATATAACTGTATTGTACTGTATATAAGTTCAATGTTACTCTAAATGATGCTCCCCATTTGGTGAAGGACTATCCCTCATAAGATACTTCTTTCCTTGTCTTATCTTGTCTTGTAAAACAATGTCTGGATACTATCACAGACAACAGGATGGTCGGCTCTCTTCTTTGCTGCTGAGACAGGAGATGCAGCTACCACTCAGGCTCTCATCAAGGCAGGGGCCAACC
>JAODVQ020331559.1:0-11916 GCA_025400075.2 Phenganax stokvisi
ACGAAGATCGGCCCTAAGTGCGCGGTAAATCCCAGCGGAGTGGCCGGGATGAAGTTGCCGGTGACTTGGGTGAAATCGACAAAGGGAATGGGTATGAGTTGGATCGGCTCGGTCAGCAGCGCGCCTGTAATCGCTGGCAAGGCCACGTAGATTGTGCCAAAGACCAAGCCGATCATCGCCCCTGCCGAGAATACCCGCCAGCGCCACGTCTCAACCCCTTGGGTGGTCTCGGCCAGTGCCGTAGCGCCTTGGGCGTTTACGGGCGCGAAGGGAAAGGGCAGGCGCTCGTAGTCGGAGGTGAGCCGGAAGAGCGCGTACGACATAGTGAACCAGTTGATGCGCGAGATGATCATCCCCAAGACTAGGAGTACGATCGGCATCGCCCAATCCGAGTGCAGGAAAGTCCGTTCGATGATGGCGGAGGAGTCGGGCTGCGGTGCCACCCAGCCGGGGATCAGCTTGGCGATACCAAACTGCTTGGCCGCCGGCGATTGCACCAAGTACTGGTTGTAGAGCAAGCCTTCAAAGGCACCAGTCTCAGCGGCAATCAGCGAGCCGGCCACGTAGAACAGCACATAGACTTCTTGGCGCCGGAGAGAAGAGAAGGAACGCTTGGTGATTTCGGCAAAGAGGATGATGGTCACCCACTCGGCCGCCGCCCCCAAAGAGCCACCGATCATCAGGCTCAAGTACATGTTGCCCGGCACCATTATGAAGGCGACGAAGAGCACGCCGAGGATGGCCTTGATCGTAAAGCCGTTCTCGAAGCGGTCCGGGACCTGCATTAGGTCCCTATATTCTTCGATCTCTTGGTTCGGGTTTCTGTTTCTGCTTCCGAGCACTCGCTATCCTCCCTTACGCCGACACTTCGCTGCGCAGTCCTTGTAGAATTTCCAAGCCCTGTTGGCGGTAGCCTTCCTTGGCCGCGGCATCCACCGTGCGCCAAATGAGGAACTGTTTGCGGATGACGTTCATAAAGCGCTGGTTGACCCGCCGCCACGAGGCGTCCTCGCCGCTGAGCCGCTTGATTTGCAGGCTGACTGCGTAAATGTTGTGCTCGGCCTCTGGCATGGCCCGCACGGTGACGTGTTGGCTGACACCCAAATCGAACGGAGCCAGCCAGATATTCATGTCGATAATGTATCCTTCGCCGTTGGGCGTTTCTTCGCGGCTTAGCTGGGCACCGTCGGTGTAGAAGGTGCCGATGGACTCCTCGCTGTAGGAGTCGAAGTAGCCGATGAGGAATACGCTCAAGCCCAAGACCTCGTGACCGCTGACCGTAAAGGGGAACTCGAAATCCCACTGGTCGCCGTCGGGCGGCGGCAGCTTCCACTTGCGGGTCACGTCCGGCACGGCCATTTGCGAAGCCTTGCGCGCCGGATAAATCGTCGAGAGCATGACCACGGCCATCACTAGCATACAGGAGAGCACCGCGGCCACCGAAGAGTAGTTGAGCGTGAAGCCACCCAAAAGCTCGAATTCGATCAGTACTTTGGCGATTACTTGGCCGCTGAGATAACCGGCGACCACGCCTAATACCGAATAGACGCAACTCTCGGCGATAAAGAGCCATGAGATGTGGCCGGGGGCTAGCCCCACCGAAGAGTATATGCCGATTTCGCGGAAGCGCTCGTACACGCTGCCCATCATGGTGTTGAGCACAATAAGCGAGGCGATCAGCATGGGGATGAACAAGTTGCTCATCCCGGAAAAGGAGGTCATGCCCAGCGATGAGTAGATCGACACCTTGATGTATTCATCGCCGGCTTCTTTGACTCCGGCGAACAGCGTTACCGCGAGGCGCGAGAGGAACTCCTCGACCTCGCCGCGCACATCGCTGCCTTCGGGGAAGCGCACGGCTACCGACTGTAGCGGGTTGCCGCTACCGACGTTGCGCAGCGTGTGGTAGGGAATAATCAGGGCGTTGGCTGGCTCTATGTGGACGAAGGGCTTGATGACGACCTTGGCGTCCTCCAGACCTTGTTTCTCGCGCTGTTCTTCTTCGGCTATTTCCTGCACCGCCTGACCGCCGGTGACGGCGAAGTCGGCTGGCGTCAGGATCTCGTCGTCGAGGTCTTTGAGGTCCTTCATGCGCTTGGAGTCGATGACGCCCACCACCGTGAACAAGTCGCCGAAGACCCTGACTTGCGCTTGACCAACGTCGGCCAAATCGACATTGAGATGGGCTTCCTTGACCATGTCGATGGGCAGGATACAGGCCTTGTCCTCGCCCGGTTCAAACCAGCGTCCGGCGACTAGGGCTTGGTTGAGCCGAGTGACTTGAGTCTCCTCGGGCGCTAAACCTAGGACGCCGAGCGCGTTATGGGCCTTGTCTCCGTGCTTTATTTTGATATGTGCTTTGGCCTTGTTGCTGTACCAACTGCGCGGCGCGACTGCGGCGCGATCACCGAAATTGCTGCGGGCGTATTCGAGGACTGAATCCTCCATCGGATTCCACGCCTTGCTGCGGATGAGGATGCCCTCGTAGAGACCCTCGTTGTCGCGGCTGATTTGGTTGAATCGCAAGCCCGTGCGGATGGAGGTAAAAGAGAGTACTGTGAACGTCAACAGCAAGAGAGTGGTAAAGGTTAGGACCGTGCGCGTCTTGCGCCGCTTCATGTTGGAAATCCCGAGCTGGAAGGCCGTCAGCGAGGCCGAAGAGCGGCTGACGTCCGTGTCGTGGATCACGGCCACCTCGGTGCGCAGCTTCTTCATCTGCTCGTTAAAGCGGCCGGAGATGATCGACATCACCAGCACTGCCAGCGCGATGATGATGAAAGCGAGCAGGATGACGAAGGGATTGGATAGCTGAAAGGCCGGATGCACCAGCCACAACACGATCCAGATCGCTAGGAAAACCCCGGCAAAGCCGATGATCTGATTGCGGATCGTGGCGGCCGTAAAAATGAGCCGCTCGGTGAAAAAGGCGCAGGGGATGACGAGGGCCATGAAGAAGATAATGCCCTGAATGACGTCGTTTTGGGTGGATTTGACGTCTGGGTAGGCGCGCGACTCCAGCCCGAAGGCCGCGCGCGTGTGGCGCACGAAATCGCCCCAGCGCTGCTCGGTCTCAGCCGCGGCGGCTTGGGCTAGCTCTGCTTCGGCGCGATAGTGGAGGTCGTTGAGGCGCTGGTTTTCAATGGCAAAGCTCCGCAGCTCGCGCATTCGCGACTCGTTGAGATTCCACATGTCTTGGGCGGCTTGGAAGGTCGTGCGGGCAAAGGAAGTACCGGGACGGATCTCAAAACCCTCGCCCTCGGCCTTTTCCTTGTCGGTTACGCTGGTGGCGTTGAGCAGGAGCGAGCGGAATCCCAGCAGGCCCGCGCCAAAACCCATTTTTATGCGCGAGCCGGGCCGTGCGAAGAGCACCCCGACCGGCTCGTTTTGGGCCGAGGGGCCTTCACCGATGGTATAACCGTACTCCACAGGTGGGCCGTTCGTTTCGTCAAAGACCTGCACGTTGGACAGTTTGGTCAAATAGCGCGGATCGACGATGTCGAAGAAATTGTAGGGCACGCCGGGAAAGAGGATGACCATCCACTGCTTGTCGCGCCAGTCCATGGCGACCCGCATGGGGTAGGTTTCGTCGCCTTGCACGCCGCGGTCGGGGGCGTAGGTAATGCGGCCGGTGATCGGGTCCATGTAGTAGCCCTCAATCTGCACGTTGTTGACCCGCACCCGATTTACGTAGAAGGCCCCCTTATCATCTACTACTTCGTAGTACTCGCCGCGCACGCCTTTATACGACTTTTTCTTGCCGTTACGCACCACGGCTACGGCGTCTGCACGCGGCAAGTCGGGGATGATGCTGCGGCGCGGAAAGACCATAGTCCGACCGCGCAGCGAGCGCAGCGTGTCGCGCAAGCGCATCTTGAAGTCCGGGAAAAGCTCTGGGTCTGCAAAGGCCATTTCGAACATGCCGGAGAGCACCCGGATCTGTTTGGCGAGATTGGCGTAGTTGACGTGCTCGGCCCGGTCTAAGGGCGTATCGACGAGGAAGCGTGCGTCGTTGACCGTGACAAAGGCCAATGCCGGCGTACCGGTCGCCAACACCAATTCGCTGTTGACCGATATTTCGCCTGGTACAAAGGTCTGCCAACTCATCCCGCCTTCGGGGCTGATGCCATTGACCAGCACATCGCGCCGCTGATAACCCAACTCGCGGCTGATCTTGCGCGCATACCCCATGAAGTTCTTGCCGAAGGGTGCGAAGTAGCGCTTGTAGTAAAAGCTGGTATTGCTATTCCACACTCCGAGTTCGTCGGTTTGCGACGAAAGGTCGAGGCTGATAAAGAGCTTGACCGCGAGCGAATCGACTTTGGGATCGACCCAAGTTTTAAACAGCGCGAGGCGCAAGTCGTCGTCCGAGCGCAATTCGTCAACCAGTTCGCGGCGATCTTTGAATTGCTCGTCGGCGAGGTGTAGTGCGCCTCCTTCTTGGCTCAGCAGCCCTTCGGCGAGGGCAGCGTCGGCAACGCGCGCGGCCAAGTCGGTGCGCCCTTCGGCAACGCCCCGCACGAGGGCTTCCTTACCGGCGAACTCCTCCTCGCCGATGGCGTAGTGGATGCCGTCTTGGGCGATCATGTTCCGCGCGAGTGCAGCATCGACGACCCGCCTCACCAGCATGTGCTCGATGAAGGGATCCTCTTTGCGCAAATAGCGTTGGATGAAATCATCGACCCCGCGCAAGCCCAAGTGGTGGGCCGAAGTGGCGAGGAATACGACCGTGCGCGCTGGTGGATTTTCGCGAAAGTAGCGAGCCAACTCCAACAGCGCAGTAATGCCGGAGGCTTGCTCGGCACCTGGGGCAAGGGCTGGCACCACGGACATGGCGTCGTAGTACGCTTCTAGGACGATCACGTCCTCTTTTAGCAAGGGATCGTATCCGGGGATCGTGCCGAGGATATTCCAAGCGGGACGCCGCTCCCAATCCATGCGGTACTGTAGGTGAAGCGTCTGCCCGCCCTCGGTCGCCAATTGGCGACGCAAGTGCTGACCTGCTTGGCGATTGACCCAAAACCTCGGTAGGTCGAGCGGCATGGTGAGGAATTTCTTTTCGCCCTCCAAGTACACGGTGGTGTCCGGCTCGATAAAGATGATAGCTTGCGCCCCGAGGTAAGCGGCATTGAGCCAGGCGTCGCCCGAATTGAAATCCATCAGGGCCACGGACCCTTCGACTTGCTTGCCGTCCATGTCCGCGTACTCACCCGCGCCAGCGTCGATCAAGCGCTTGGTCATCCCGCCTTCGGGCAGCGTCGAAGTTTTGACGAGATTGGGCCACAGGCCGTGGATTGGCACTTGTTCGTCGCTGCCAACTACTTGCAGAAATCCGCCCTTATCGACCGGAATAGAGACATCGTATTCGTGTACTGTGACGTCGTCGAGGCCGATGGCGCGGAAGCGTTCCTGCACGATATGGGCCGCTTGGTCGGCACCTCGATAGCCGGCGACTCTAGACCCCAAGCCGGCAAAGGTGTCCATCGTCTGCTGCACGCGCTCGACCGGGGCCGTGCGCGCCAACTCGGCAAAATCGACTTCGGTCCAAGCCGGTGCTGCGCCGACCAAAATCCAGCCGAAGGCCATCCATCGCATCGCGAACTTAGGCATAGTTGGTGCCTTTCTCAGATCCAGAAGACCACATTGTCGGTCATGCCCGTAAAAAAGTCGATAATCAACCAGACCCCCGCGATGAAAAACTGGCCTATGATCAGGCCTAAAAAGAAGGGGCGTGCCCGGCGGAAAAGGCTGGGACCGCCGTATTTCATTGCCAACAACTTTAAAAGCCAAGCGATGGCAATGCTAAACCACAACTGGTCCATCAGCCATACGGCACCAATCGGGTAGCCGATGGGATGCAGAGGCCACCACAAGAGCCGCTGGCGCGCCCACATGAGCAGGGCCATGATGCCACCGCCGACAAAAGTGTGGATCCAGCCATCGATATTCGGCTCGGTGGGTGCGCTTAACTTGGTGGTAATATAATCAAAAGGGTCACGAGTTCCACCTCCAAAAAACCACGGGTTGAGGTTGATGCCGCCGTATTCGTAGGCGAGGTACAAAATCGTTGCAACCGAGCCGACGATGCTAACAACAATCGCTAGCAGTATGTACCAAAAAAGCGGGCGCAGCCGCGGCCCTAGTCCCTCGCCCAACTTGAGGCCGTGTGCGCAGGAAGCCATGACAAACGTGCGGATATCTGCCGCCCACACGAATGTGTATGCGAGGCCGACCATACCGGCCGGGCCGATCGCTGAAGAGCCGACAGCCGAAACCAAGACCGTCGGAGAGATCATCGGTCCGACTGCCGCGGCCACGCCTCCTTCTACTATCACTCGAGTTAGGCCGACGAAGATAAGGATGGCCAGCATCAGGGTCAAAAAGGCCGCCCACAGCGGCAGACCGGACTGCCACAGCCAGATGGTCATTACTGCGACGCCGGAGAGCCAAGTTAAGACCGCTGCCCGATAGGAGAGCATCTCGCCGCGGTCGTCAATGTGGTCGTCGCCTCGGAATGCCTTGCGCAGCACATCGCGCAGATGCTCGCGACCGACCCACAGGCCGAAAAACACTAGGACGATCATCGCGCCCTGTCCCTGATGGGCGAGAATCGGCTCGCTAGCAGCGCCGTAAACGAGCTTTTCGGTAATGCCAACCCCTAAAACTCCCAGCCCCCCTCGGATCAGCTTGGCGATGGTGTTAAAAAACCACAGGCTGAAAGCGATGTCGAGGTTGATCAGATAGGCAAATCCGATCATGGGAAAGCTCAGGCGAAAGATCAGGCTGACGGTGTTGCGCAGGATCGGAATCGAAGAGACGAGCTGGATGGCGGGGATGAAGTTGAAGTACGCGTGTAGGGCGTTGAGACTACTGACGAGCACGGGCAGGGCAAAGCCGACCCACATGATTGGGTTTTTAAAGAAAGGACCTAGGGCTTCTCCGCGGCCTCCGCTCTGCACCATGGCCAAGGGCACTTGCACCAGCGGATAAACTAGCCGCTCCCGCTCTACCCACTGGCGGCGCATAATGACCATAGACGAGATCATCACCAAATACAGGGCTACAATGAAAATGGCCCAATAGCACAGCGGGCCGCTCCAGGCGGACCAGGGAACCCCAGTGGTGCGCGGTGCTCCTTCGTAAAACCACTTGATCGCTTCGGGATCCTGTGGTGCGATCCACTCGGGAAGGTGCGGCAGGATGAGCAAGGCCCACTCGTTTTCCGGGGTGGCGTAGTACTGGGCACCGGTGATGATCGTCAGCCAGTACTCACTAAGGCCCATCGTGGGGATGGCCGAGGCCGTGAGCATCATAATGTACGCGACGATGAGCTCGCAGCGTCCGAGGGCCACAGAAACGGCAAAGCGCGTCAGCAAGGCGTTGAACAAGCCCGTTAATAGAAAGAAAAGGAACAGGGCACCTGCGGCGCTGAAATCAATTGACATGTAGGAGCCGCGGATGACCATGTTGCCGTACGGTGCTCCCACGGCGATGCACAACGACCCTAGGGTGCCCGCCACCAGCGCTTTGGCGCTGAAGACCGGCTCGGTTTGCAAGGTAGGCTTTTGTGGCAAGTCCATTGAAAAGATCTAAAGTCTACACATTTATAACTGGCCTTGGTCCAACCAGCCTATTTTCGCCAATTGTTCCAAGGTCCACCAAGCCAACAGGCCGATCGCCCCTCCGCTCACCAGCGCGCTGAACAAGGCCAGCGGCAAAAGCGCGAACAGACCGCTGTGGCCGATGTAGCCAGCGGCGAGAACGAGCTGGCTGAGCTGATGCGCCAACGCGCCCCAGATGCTCAGACCCACGACGCTGAAAAGCCGCGCTCCCATGCGGCGCACCGCAACCATGACCAACCAACTAGCCAAGCCAGCCCCGCCGCCAATGACAAAGGCCGGACCGGCAAATCCCCCGCTGAGCAAGCCGCCAATTACCAGCTTGATGGCACTAACGGCCAAGGCCGGGCCGCCGCCAAAGCTCACTAGCGCGACTAAAACCGGCAAATTGCCGAGTCCCAACTTCATCCAAGGCAAGGGCTTGGGCACCAGCGATTCAAAGGTGAAGAGCACAATTGCCGCACTGGCCATAAGCCCCAAACGGGCCACGTCTCTAGGGCGCGCAAACATCAGTGAATCATCGCGTCTATGGGCGCGGCTCCAGCGATCCTCAGCACTAGGCCATTGGGCACGCATGCGGTCACGTCGCCTGCTCGCTGCATCCAGCCCTGCCGCATGCAAATTTTGTGGAGGCAGGGCGCAGAAAGCACGCGCGCGCCCTTAGGGCCGATCTCGATCTGGCTCGCGCCCAAAGGTCCTACAACCGGCAAGACTCCGTAGTTGGAGAGGGCATGCATGGCAGGCGTGTCTCCGGCCAACTCGACGATGAGTACGCCGCCAGCTTCGGCTGTATAGCGGCCGTAGAGTATCAGCCCGATCGCACTCAAGCCCACGACGAGTGCGAGGATTTTATCTGCTCGCGTCAGCGCCGGTGCGTTTTCGGTATTTAGCCACCACATCCTGCGTCCTTTTCTCTTCCCATTTAATTTAACTTCTACCACGCGTGCAAACGAGCGAGGAACTTCTGCTTGTATGTACTTGTTTTTTTTTTTATATGCTTGTTTATATTGACGGGCAACTATAAAATGCAGGATCCCATGGTCGAAACCACTCCCACACATCCTCCGGCTCCTACTTACTTGGACGAGCTCGTCAAGCAGGCAGGCGACGAAGAGCGGCTGGAAGCGCTGCTGATCGAGGTTGCCTCCTGCAACGACCAAGCCGATTTCGCGCTGATCAATCGCGCCTACCACTTTGCCAAGGAGCATCACAAGGACCAGGTTCGCAAGTCCGGCGAGCCATTCATAGCCCATTGTGTCGAAGTGGCCCGAATTTTAGCGCAACTCCGCATGGACCACACTACGGTCGCCGCCGGGCTCTTGCACGACGTCATCGAGGATACGCCGGCCACGTATGCGGAGGTCGCCGAACAATTCGGCGAAGAGATCGCCGAACTGATTAACGGGGTTACCAAAATCGATCAGATAACCTGCGAAAGCCGCGAGGAACGCCAAGCCGAGACCTATCGCAAATTGCTGATCTCCATGTTCAAGGACATTCGCGTCATATTCATTAAGCTGGCCGATCGCTTGCACAACATGCGCACGCTCCAATACCTAAGCCCCCAATCCCGCGAGCGTACCGCGAGCGAAACGCTCGAAGTGTATGCGCCGCTGGCTCACCGCTTTGGGATGGCGCGAATCCGCTGGCAACTGGAGGACCAAAGTCTCAAGTTTCTCGAACCCGAAATGTACCGAGAGTTGCGCAACAAGGTGGCCATGACGCGCCAAGAGCGCGAAGACGATATAAAGGAATTTCAGATCCCTCTCGAGGAACGCCTGCATACCAATGGCATTAAGGCCGAATTCACGAGCCGCCCTAAGAACTTCTACAGTATCTACAATAAGATGAGGGCGCGCGGTAAATCCTTTGAGGAAATCTACGACCTGCTGGCCGTGCGCATCATCACCGACACCGTGGCCGAATGCTATATTATCCTCGGTTTGGTCCACCAGATTTACAGCCCCAATGAAGATCGCTTCAAAGACTATATATCGAGACCCAAGAGCAACATGTACCAGTCGCTGCACACGTCGGTGTTCGGCCCCAAAGGTCAATACGTCGAAGTGCAAATCCGCACCACGCAGATGCACGACACGGCTGAAATCGGCATTGCCGCTCACTGGCGCTACAAATCCAACAACAAGGTGCCCGGCGCTTTCAATCTGAGTTGGTTGAAACAATTTGGTGACTGGGAACAGGAGGCCCCCAACCCGCTCGAATTTATGGAAAACCTTAAGGCCGAGTTGGCGTCTCCGGACGAGATTTTCGTCTTCACCCCCAAAGGCGACCTACATCAGCTACCCAAGGGAGCCACGCCGATCGACTTCGCCTTTGCCATTCACACCGACATTGGACTGCACTGCGAGAGGGCGAAGGTAAACGACCGAGTCGTGCCACTAAGTACGACGTTGAGCAGCGGCGAAATCGTGGAGATTGTCACGAAGCCGCAGCAAAAACCCAAACTCGCTTGGCTGGACCAGGTCAAGACCGCCAAGGCTCGTCAAGCCATCCGCCACTGGCTACGGGAGGAGCAATACGACCACAACGTGCGCCTTGGCAAGGATGAGCTCGACAGAGAGTTGAAGTCCTATCGGGCCGTCAGCCCACCGGACCTCGATACCGTAGCTAAGGAGTTAGGGTTCAGCGACGCCGAACACCTCTGTGCGGCCCTCGGCAACGGGGATCTGTCAGTTGGCAAGGTCATCAGCAGAATAGCCCCGCTCAAGCCCATGCGGCGCGTAATACGGCCCCAAGACCGCAGAGACATCCGCATCCAAGGCATGAAAAACCTGATGATCCAATTCGGCAAGTGCTGTGATCCCATCCCGGGCGACGAGATTGTTGGCCTAGTCACCCGAGGCCGCGGCGTCACGGTCCACCGCACCGACTGTTACAACATCGGTCGGATTTCCGCTGAGCCAGACCGCCTGCGCAAGGTGGATTGGGAATTGGATGGCGAACCGGCTTTTACCGTTTATCTTCGCACTCGTAGTCGGGACCGCAAGTCCTTACTCGCGGACATCTCGGGAGCGATCAGCACCGTCGGCTGCAACATCCGCGAATCCAATACCCACACCGATGGCCACATCGCCGAACAGGACTTCTGGATCGACGTCGCCGACAACGAGCAACTGCGCCAAGCCATAGACCAAATCGAGCACATCGAGGGCGTTTTGGAAGTGCTGCGCGTAGATGAGCCGACAAACAGTTAGTCGTGTCGGACCTGTTCCGCCCCAATATCGCCCGCCTGCGCGGGTACGTTCCCGGAGAACAGCCCCGCGAAAAGGGCTATATCAAGCTCAATACTAACGAAAACCCCTATCCACCCTCCCCCTTAGTGCTCGCGCGGCTGCGCGATGCCTGCTCAGCTAATCTGCGCCTCTATCCAGACCCAGACGCTTGGACCCTGCGCCGCAAGTTGGGCGAGGTGTTCGCCATTGCCCCCCAACAGATCATGGCCGGCAACGGCTCGGACGAACTGCTCAACGTCATTATCCGCAGCTTTGCCAGCGAGGGAGACAAAATCGCCTATCCCCATCCCACGTACGGCTACTACAAACCGCTGATCGATATCCAAGGAGCGGAGGCGGTTCCGGTCGAGTTCGACGAGAAGTTCTCCGTTCCCGAGGGCCTAGCTGTGTCCGGGGCCCGCATCACCTTTCTCGCCAATCCCAATGCGCCCTCGGGCACCCTTGTGTCCTACGACGAGATCGCCGCACTCTGTGCACGGGTTGACGGCGTCTTGGTCGTAGATGAGGCGTATGTCGATTTTTCGCAGGGCGGCTGCATTCAACTCATCGCAGAACACCCCAACGCCATCGTCGTGCGCACCATGTCCAAGTCCTTTTCCCTCGCCGGTATGCGCATTGGATTTGCCTTTGCTCCAGCCGCACTGATCGAGGGGATGTGGAAGGTCAAGGACCACTACAATCTCAATCGGCTGAGCTTGGTGGCCGCCGAGGCGGCCCTAGAGGATATAGACGCAATGCGCGCAAACGCCGCTCGCGTCTGCGCGACGCGCGGGCACCTGTGTGCTGAACTGCGGGCGTTGGGTTTTTACGTGTGGGATTCGCAGGCAAACTTCGTGCTCGCCAAGCTCGGCGAGCGCTGGGCCAATAACACTGCCTTTGCCTCGTTGGAGCGACTGCAATTGTTATCGAGACAATAGGTAAGATCGACCCAGGCCTCTTTGTGCTTTTGTGTTTTTTCCGAACTGCTCCAACTTTAAAAAGTGTCGGATTTGGGTGTTTTTGTTTGATCGCTGATCGCTTTGAAGAAGAAACACTGGCAGTCTTTT
>JAODVQ020331663.1:0-23998 GCA_025400075.2 Phenganax stokvisi
CCCCCAACCCGCAGTTACTGTAGTGTGACTATTGTTTCGATGGAATTGCTAAAATGTCAATGCACCCAAATACGTTCCGTAGCCCCAGTGCAATTCATAAAGTTGTATATATTTTTCTTTTCCTCTGCAGGTTATCAAACGTTTCCTCGCATTCGTAAACCCCTCCCTTTTTCCTTTTTTGCCTCAAAGTCGGGCATTACTAGTGCGAGCAGCAGTAGCAGTGGACTGGTACCTGATATGGAGGATCGACCTTCAAATCAAGGTAAAGCACCGTATGATAGTCAGATTTTTGAAAGAGTACAGTACAAAGTGTTTAGCATTTTTCTGCTGCATATGTTTTTACAGATTGTGATATGCTGATAGCTTATCATTTATGTTGTCTAATTGTAGGTCAGTCTGTGCCCAAACATTGGAAACTGGGCAAACTTCTTGGGACTGGAGCATTTGGTCAAGTGTTTTTATGTCATGATACTGAGAACGGAAGAGAATTAGCAGTGAAACAAATTGAAACTGGGATCACCACTTCGGCAACACAAAAGGTTGATTTTCCGAAAAGCAGGATGCATTGGAGTGCATCATGTATCTTGTACTTGCAATTCTAAGACTCACTTAAAACTGATCAGCATATTCTATTCATTAATAAGGAAATCAATTCTTTGGAAGTGGAAATTGAATTATTGAAGAATATCAATCATGAAGCTATAGTTTCATACTTTGGGACACAACAAAGTGACACTAGAATATGGATTTTTATGGAATACATGCCTGGGGTATAAGACAGCTTTGTCATGTAATATTTAAGTAAAGTTCAAAAGTATGTGTAGTTTAGTTATCTGAAATTTGTGATGATTTACTTTAGGGTTCTATCTACGATCATTTGAAGCAACATGGTCCATTATCAGAAAGTCTAACCAGCAGATATACGAGCCAAATATTGGCAGGAGTTTCTTACCTTCATTCATACACCATCATCCATAGAGATATTAAAGGTAAAAAGGGAACAAGCGTCTAAAGAGAAGTCTAGACAGGAATAAAATATTGTAGAAGCGAAGGAAAGGAGCATTTGATGGGATGTAGGATTTTGTGGAACGGAAAGAAACAAGGAAAATAAGCAAGTATAGAACAAAGGAAAAAGTACGAATTAAATTTTTTTCTTATTTATCAGGAGCCAATATATTAAGAGATACGAAAGGAAATGTTAAATTAGCTGACTTTGGAGCCTCAAAACGGTTGCAGGTAACGATTAGAATGAACTAAAGAATTGATTCTCACAAGCACAAGAAACGTATATAGCGTTCATATTACTTTGCTGGAAAAGTCGTGAAGAGTGTCACTAGTTATCGTTTTAAGTTTTGACGGTTTCAATATGACGTTTTGTCACCCTCCAGACAATCAGCAGTATGACTGGGTTCAAGTCTGTTCATGGAACGCCATATTGGATGGCGCCTGAGGTCATCAATGGAGCAGGTTATGGAAGGAAAGCTGATGTCTGGTAAGTTGAAACCACTGGTTGAAACCAGGTTAGAACTAAATCAACTTATATGCTTATTGGAGCCGTATTTTTTAGGAGTATCGGTTGTACGGTGGTAGAAATGCTCACGGGGAAACCACCTTGGGCGGAATTTGAGCCTATGGCTGCACTGTTCAAGATTGCAACTCAAGAGACTGAGCCGGATTTATCCCAAGAAACATCGAGTCCTGCTCGAGACTTCATTGAAACTACGCTCAAAAAGTGAGTGGGATAAATTTCTAATCAATACATTCGCCCACCCGAGTTCTTTCCGCAACAATATATTGTTTGGAGTGATTTACAAAACATTCGTCCAGCCTAGAAAATTAACTTATTATTATATTTTTTTATTAAGGGATCCCAATTCTCGACCCAGGGCTACAGAGTTGCTTTCTCACGTGTTCGTTCAGGAGGCTACGTGATGTTTCCTGGAAAATGAGCCAAGCTAAAGAATTGGCCACGATAAATACAAGAGCGTCCGTAAACGTGGTACTGCAATTCATTGAAACGGTGTAACGTCTCGGGGACTGCGTTTTATCTGTTTTGGCAGTGCTACGTAAACACCGTCTCAATGCATTACGCCGCAGTAGAATATGTAAATTTAAATGTTTTAATATTTTTGTAAATATGAATCCGCGCGGCTAGGTGTTGTACATACTGCACAGTTTTTCAATGGAAATGATAAATTATTGTGATCAGTGCAAAGATTTTTTCCAAGCAATTGTAGGAAGAAACAAAGGGTTTTTCCCAATTAAGATTTTTTCTATGTGAATTCATTGAGTTTGTCTTTACTAAGGAGCGAATCGATCTTTTTTTAGCCAAATCGTAAAATTGCTTGCGTAAAATCTTGCCTTTAGATGAATATAGAGCAATTTTCCCAAGATTGGCTTCTGAATTCATTCTTTTGGTGTCCGTGATCTGAATTGAAACTGGAGTTAAAAATCACAGGCACAAAAATTGATGATAATTTTCTGTTTGACTCGCAGATAATAAAAAGAAATTAGACTATGATTGTAAAATGTTGTTTTGTATAGAATTAAAAGTCGCAAATCAATTTATGTTTTGTTCAATTTTGGATTTTGGATGTTTGTGTGCATTGCTCAGGATATTTCATATTTCAGGCCAGTGGACGTTGTGAAGTCTAAAGGATACTATGAGAAAAACGGAGGTATTGCGTGTTGTTGAATGATAAAGTACATTATTTTCATTTATCAATTGATGTACAGTTTCTCTACCAAATCATCCACATTTATCCACCGACATACACGTTTGGCGGGAAGCACGAGGTTTTGACACTGGGCTTTGACAGCTGGCAACGTGCAATGGAAGACGTCTTTTATATCTCGAAAAATTCGATATTTGAAAACTTGTTGAACAATATTTTCCGCAAAGGTTTAAAAAGCATGAAATTTTGTATCATGTGCGGAATGTTTGGGCACTGACAATGCTGAAGATACCGAAATTTTCCGGAATAAATTTCATGCATCGTTTCCATGTTTAGTACGCCGAGTGAAAGTGGGCCGAATATATATTTGCATAAAATTGTCCTAAAGGAATGAAAGATACATTAAAAGTGTTCCAAAATAGGTAAGTTGAGCCACTTTGTGTATGCATCATGTTCTACGTGTAAAACAACGGCTAGAAAGGTAGCCTTTTTCACAAAATGTGCAACAACTTTCGGTTTAAAATGGGCCATTCCATTTATTAAGCGCACCCCCCACTGAGGGTTCGCGTTGTACATCCTCTTGGATATTTTGTACTGTAATACCCCTCTAGATTTTATCCTGCCTCTTGATTTTCTACCCCCAGGGATTTTCTAACTTTGTCTTGAGCTATTGAGGGTTTCCATTTTCAGCCCCTTCCTTGGATGTAAGTTAACGCATTCTGACTATAACTCTGTCTGCTTCAATTTTCGCGCAAATCTTATACATAAATACCCTTCGATACCTATTTCTCTAGTTCATTTATTGCACCCCTTGGAGAAGCCTTCAAAAAGGCTTCAATTATTAGGTGTACCCATTGGATTTTTCGATGGTTTTGATATGACCTCTGGGATATTTGTACCATGTGACCCCCCCCTCTCCCTGGATATCCAAGACCCTCAATAGGGGGATGCACTTATTAAATGGAATGGCCCAATTTGGAAAGGGTCAACATGGAGTGCATTCATACCTGGTGATTCATAGCCATATACTATTGAATATATTGTATTTGTCAATTTTTACCATGTTTTAAGCAAAGAAGTAATGTTAATGCAGTTTGTTTGTGTATGTGTTTCTGCAAAGTTGTTTTATTACAAGACTGCACAGTATATTTACAACGAAATATTAAATTTGTGACTAGTGAAGAGAATGACTTTTGCAATATATTACATTAAATAGTTATTTGGTATTTAACAGCTAATTTTAAGTGATGTTGTGTTTTAGCAGCGTTCAGCGGCACTGTGCACTATTGTTTTATTTTCTTCTGCTTAATACCACATTTTTTCTCTTTGATGTATCTGTTGTATATCTTGCTTGCCCGCTTTAAACATCTTCTGCATATTTGTCTTGTTAACTACTGTGATGTGACAAACTGTACTGGTAAATTATTTTGTTACATTGCCAACTATACATCTCCCAAATTAATCCCTTAAATTTAATATGTCAGTGCCATTTACATCACTGCACTCCCGTGCAACCTGCTCTGCACAATTCATATAATTCAGCTTGTTTTCAGTTCTCCTTCTTTCACATCTCTTCTGTCAAAGCAACTTGTACTTGCACAATTGGAAATCTCTTTTTCTGGTGTAGTTTCTTCATGTCTTCTTTTCCTTGTGTGAAAGAAATCTAAAACAAGGAAGAGTCATATGAATGAATCTAAATTCTTTAGTATACCATCAACTTGATTGCATCTTAAAAATCTCTTGTGCTGAAGCCTGAAGCATTGTTTGACCCAATATGTAATTATGGGAAAGCTGTCTTTCCTGTACAAAAGAGGCTTACAATGTGAAAATAATTGACCTGATCATAAAATATCATACACTTCAAGATAGCTTCCTGAATTTGTAGAACAAGGTATGACCAGACCTTGAGAATGCATTTGTACTGAAAAATATTCTACAATTGTTGAGCATTTTTCTTAGCTATGTAATAATACATTCACTAAATCAATTTCTGAGATGATTTTGGTTAGATCTTTTCCAAACAATTTCATTTTTAATAAGATTCTTGTAGTTTTGCATGGCGAAACAACAAGATCAGTATTCGTTTGAGGTATACACCATGTATTTTTATTATTGCAAACCTTTCGGTCCGTTAGCCCGGACCTTCATCAGTGCAACTGATGAAGGTGCAACAGTTTCATTTTTGAAGATTATAAAGATATATAGTTATAATTTTAAGTGTTCGTGTGAAATGGCAGGAGATGAGTGCGTTGAAAGCTGTTCCCAATCGGTGATAGGTTAATCTATGAATTTTCCATACATCTCTGGGGCCAGTTGCTCAAAAGCTGGTTAGGGTTAACGTAAAGTTTGAAGCAAAATATTTTACTGCTTGTTTACTAACTTGACAAAATTTTTTCAAGAAGCTTATGTGTGTAAAAAGAAGTCATTATTTGCAAAACAAACGGACGATAGAAATGCACAAACCAAACATCTGGTTAAAATTTAACCAGGGTTAACGCTAATTCAGCTTTGAAAAACCGGCCTCTGGGCTACAATTTGACCAGTGATGTTACACAGGTGGCAGATGAAAGCCTTTCTATATTAATACAACCAAGGGCTTGCCTTAAGGCTTGTTCAATACATGCACGTAATCTTTCAACCAAGGCCAAAATTTCACTTAACATTTATTATATCCTGAATAATCAGAACGTTAAAGTGCAAATTTCTGCAATTTGTACTCTCCTATCTTCAATCATGACTGCACAAAGAAGATCTTATAATTATAGAGCATTTTCGAACGGTCGTGTAGAAAGTGCAATATATTTGATATTTCCTTGCAACCGTTTCCCGACTTGTAGCCGGGCAACTGTCAGATTACTCATTAATTACGATGTGATATTGGCCTTCAAGTATATTGTCAATGAATAGTTGTCTCTGTATTACGATTAATGTTATACTATTTGAAATTTGGTACAAAACTGTAACGTGCACGGAAATATTTAAATCGCAGCACAGTCTTTAACATTTTGTTTTTTTAAGTAATGTGCTTTTGTTCTGTTGTGCGAACATTTTAAAATTTAAAACTCTGTTTGAAATTTTAAAATTTCGCGAATTTTATTGTACTGCATGTCGAAGGTTGGGAAGAAACTTGGGCGGAACTTATTTATCTGTTAGACGTAAAAGATTGGCACGCTCATTGAAACGTCATATTTATATACTTTTTTAAGCTGACGAGACAAGAACCCACCGGCCTCAGTTTCAACTTATTATAAGTTTTGTGACTAAGGGCGAACAAGATTCCTTAATTTATAATTTTAGCCAATCTAGATTCTTATGCAGAAACATTTGTTCTCTGCTTTTAAAAAGTTCTTAAAAATATGTTAGTAGCTACTTACCAGTTATTTTGTGTTCCTTTTGTGCTGTTAATTGCTTTGACTTCTCCGTCTTGTTAGAATTACACAAGTTTCCTTTTTTCGTACCCAACCTATCCTTTTCTCCCAAGCTTCTACAAGTGTAACTACGTCTTTCAATTTTCTCCCAAACGTAACGACCGTTTAACGGCTCTTCGTTTTCAAAATTAAAATTGTATTCTCTGTTCTTCTCTTCAAGCAACTCAGTGTTTTGTTTTTTAATTTCTTCTCGAAGTTCGTTGTGGTTGACCGTTCCAAAGAGGTTCCTACATACACCCTCACTCGGCGTTATTCCTTGAGAAGTTGTAGCATTGTTTTGAAAACAATTTGAACTTACTGTAGTAAAGTTGACCATTGTGTGTATATATTTTTGTACGTAGTGAATGCGCCACACCGTAAAACCGTCTTTATGTTTGCACCAACTGTTTGACTAATTTTCAGTGTTATTGTTATGCAAATTTTGCTCAATGAATGAAAAATAATGAGCTCGCACGCGGCCCCATTGTCCACAGAGCCAAGGCTTGTACACCAACTCGTATGATACGCTTGTATTTTGCCAGTCAATTTGTCCCCATAGGCGTGTTGCAAAGCTGTGACATGTGTTCTTGACTAAAGCAGCTTTAATTTGTTATACTAGTATTTTTCGCAGTTTTGAAATGGAGACTTTTACCATGAGAATATTGTAGAGCAGTAGTTTCACAGTCATCTTTAGATAAATACACGCACGCGTGTTTGTAAAGATATTAACTGGCTGAGTGTTTAATGTAAAGGTTTTTCTCATAAAAATTAAAACAATTGTATTAATTTTCCTGTCTTTTTTCTAAGGTTTACACGTATTAAAATCAAACAAAAAGTCGAATTTCTCATTAGGCTGTATCAACGCTACATTGCACTTCTTGTTTCTTTATCAAAGTGTTATTTGTTCGAAGGCGAGATTTAGCAAAGTGCAACTCTATTGAATGTACAAATTTAGCTTGAAAACTTTCAGTCGACTTTTGGGGCTGGTTGTTCAAAGCTGGGTTAGCGTTAACCCTGGGTTAAAGTTTAACAAGCTGTTTGGTTTGTGCATTTCTGTATGTCCATTTGTTTTAAAACTTTGCAAATAAAGGCTTCTTTTTACTTAGATTAGCTTTGTGCAAATTTTTTGTCAAGTTAGTAAGCAAGCGGTTAAAAATTTTGCTTCAAACTTTTCGTTAACCCAGCTTTAAACAACTGGCCCCACATGTCATTGTTTAACCTCAGATACTTCAACAGTTTAAACTCTAGTCATGTCTCAGGAATTCTTGACCGGATAACTTAACTTGTATGCGTAGTTATGCCGGAGAAGTCTTCCGCCATGCATGTGGACTCGTCCAAATGCAAACTACATAAGCCCCGTTTAGACGACACTTATATTGGGTACGGCATGCGGGCTTACTTTTTTTGGGCGCGGCACTCCTAATTTTTGTCTTGTAAACGCAAAATTATGGGTCTGCGTGCCCAAAACTTTTGGAAGCTTGCAACGAAGATTGTTATTTTCCAACGAAGTCCGCAATATGCCTCGGAAAAGTAACCTGAAATCGAGTGTAGCTAGCAAATTAACTAAAAACAATTCGTAAATGACATAAGGATAAAATCCAGAGCATGTTATAAAAAGTAAAACTTCAATTGCCGACGAAAACTCGGTGATATCGTCATGTTATAATCACAAATACATATTAAATAAGTTTATCATGCATTAGAGAATCGTTCTCCTAGATTTCGAGTAACCGTAAAATGTTTTATCTCTTGAAGAAACGTCGAATTTTTATGAAAAATTTGGGGGTGAATGAAAGCGTACAATGGACAAGATTGAAAGGTAGGTAAATTATAACAATGTTTCTCTCGTCCAAATTCTTATTCACCCACGAAAGTGAGGGGCCTAAAAACGATTTGGCGACTTTGTGTTGCGTAAAGGTAATCAGTCGTCTGTAAAACTTATGATACATTTTTGATAGTTCTAGTCTATATACAATCTAATTAAAATTGCTGTTCACAGATAAACTAAAAGTTGACAAAAGAGCTATATATACTTTGATATTTTGGTGGGTAATGAGGCTCCTCCATAGCTTGTCCTTATAGGTGTTGTTTATACGATCTCGGGTACCAGGGCACGTTACCCCTTGAAACAACTTCGCCGTGCTTTTGTACGATAAAATTTAACTAAAAAACAGCAACCAGGAATTTCCGGGTTTTGGCTGGTTTTTTTTACTAAATGTTCTTTTGCGCTTGCGCGGTCGGAGAAGTTGCCCGTAGACACCGAGGCAAAGTGTTTACAAGGGAAAAAGTTATTTCGCCCTCTAGTTGGAAGAGGGGAGCGTAATACTTCCCAGATAAACACTTGCGTTTTATTAATATAATTTTTCCTCTTACGCAAGATCATATACAAATTGCATTAGTCCATCCTATTAAGGCGCATCAAAGCTATTACATACTCTTCCTGCTGTGAGCGTTCCGGCGTTTCTACGTTCCAAGAAAACGAGTCTTAAACAAAAGAGCAACCGTTTTCATTTTCTTAACTTGCATAGTTGGAACAGAGTTAACTGCAACGTTGCAACTTGCTTGTCTCGCTCACTTTTATCAAATAGTACTTGCCAAGTTTCGTTGCTCGTTGGAAATTAGGATGTTGTTTTCGCGTTCTCAGCAAGCTCGTATCCAAGTAGAGAAAAATCTACTGGACAAGTATTTCCCACGGCGTGTGAAATGGCATACTCCTGACACCGACTCGCCACCTCATGTCGAAGTTCGCATGGTTAGCAACTCGAATAAAAATTACACTCTACGAATATACCTCTCTGACGATTTTCCAAATTCTTGTCCTGAAATGGTTTTGACTTCACCGCGAATTTTAAAAATAAAAGATGGTACTCCATTGCCTCCTATAAGTCACGAGTTTCATACAATTGGGGAGAAAGAGGGGTTCGTTTTGATTTGTCATTTTACCCCAAGCTTATGGACGGCCGAGAATACTTTGTATCAAGTGTTTATGAAAGGTCGATTGTGGATTGAAGGTTACGAAGGCCATTTGAGCTCAGGCGAAAATATGGATGTGTATTTGAAGTCGCAAGACGGGTTGGAACTGATGCTGGAGTCGTTGCATCGCGACGTGGCACAAAACACTACTTCCACCAGGTCTCTTGAGACTGAGTCTGACAAGTGCACGCTTCTCTAGCAAATCTTTTCTTGTTTCATTTGCTACATTTTGTACTACTCAATGCAGCTAATAAGAAACGTTCATATTGTTATAACAATAGTTCATACCCTGTTGAGTCGGAAATGTAAAAATAAAAAATTTTTGGTGACTTTCTAACAAATAGGAATTGTAAATATCAATAGTTGTTTTATGATAGAACCATAGTGTTCACACGTTTGGCTGCGCAAGATGTAAGAATTTTTTGGAATCTTGTGTGTGCTCGAAAACTTTCATTTCTTTCCATGCACCCTGTTTTCTAATCGCATTTGATCTTTATATCACCCGCTGCGGTGGAATTCGATGCGCGTCGATTCGATTTCGGATGGAGGGTTTGTTTGTTGGCATTCCCAAAGACAGCGAGAACAAGTTCTAAGAAAGTGTTCTTTCTTATACACGTCAATAACGCTGTTTAAGCTAAGTGTCAAAAATTTTTGTGGCGATAGTGGAAGATTGGTTGCAATGCGGTTTGGTCCATAGCTATCTTTGACCTCCCTTCCCCACTGTGGCTCTTCTATCTTCTCTGACACTTCATTCTTGGAAAACCTATTCACTTATGATCACTATTAGATTGCATCATTTAGCCTGGTTGGTCTGCAAATTAAAAATATTGATTGTCAATGTGTATGGTTCATTTTGAAACTGTTATGGAACTGTCATGGTCATCCTAATTTGCATCATTGTAATGATTTTTCATTGATTATTGCCCGTTGGCTACCCACTTCCGGCTTTTTGTGCTTTTGGATATCTGGCTGGAAGCAGCATTCATATGAAAATAAGACAAACATATTTTCCAAGAACCTGATCATCATTTCCAAGATATTTTGATTTCTGTCTCTCTGATTTTGTTGTATGCGATTGCAGTTTAGTGTACGCTTTGTATTGTAAAATTCTGCATCTTACCAGTAGAATAACTAATGAACATATAGTTAAAGAAAGAACGTGCCGTTTTACTCAGCAAATTGGTGAACTCTCAGTTCAATGTATTGGTAGTTGCAAGTATTTACTGTAAAATCAAGTCCTCGAACTAAGCTCATCAACTGCGATGCCTTGGTCTGAAGCTCAACGATCGCGTCTTGCAATCGAGAAAGGGATTCTATCTGAATACTTTGCAGATAAAGTGACATGGATAGACCCAACTGAGTCATCGAAAACAAGAGTCGAACTCAAGGTGAAGAGTAACAGTGATAAAGACTACAAGCTACGTGTGTATCTACATGAAGATTTTCCGAACTCGTGTCCACACATGGCAATCGTAAGCCCTCCCAAGTTGCTCACGAAAAACAAGCGTCAAGTACCGTTGTTAGATCAACATTTTCACACGCTAGGCATGACAGTTGATGGATTTACAAAACTATGTCATTTCTCTCCCGAGCTGTGGACGGCTGACAATACTTTATTTAAAGTTTTGATCAAAGGTATTATGTGGATTGAGGCATATGAAGGTCATCTCCAGACAGGAAATTCCATGGATTTTTATCTTGGGGAGCAAGAAAGAACACAGAGTGAAAATAAAAGTAGTGAAGATACGAATGTCGATATTGAGGGAACTTTGGAGGAAGAGCCTGTAAAAAGTGCTTGCTGTGTATCATAAAATGTTTTTCTCGACTATATCCTTGCTACTTAAACTTTTATTAAAAGTCTATACGAACTAATTTGTTTTATTATATACATAGGACATCAATATTTTCTAAGTGTTTGTGATTATTATGCACATAGAATCTTCACCCCCTGCACTTTGTACACTGACACAGATGTTTTATTTTTTGAACTACAAGCCGGGATTCATGTACTGCCGGAGTTGAAAAACCTTCTGTATGTTGTGGGCAATATATTGTTACCGAAGTTTCATCGCCTCCCTGTTTTGGTTCTAGTTGTATCTTCCAGTTTCTATCATTATGTGTAAAGAGGATCTGTGATGTTTTCCTGATCTCGTCAGGGTCAAATTCGTATTTGATTTTATGCATAATTCGATCGACAATACTCCCCTTTGGAACAGAGGTAACATCTACAAGACTGTTCTCTTGATTGTTGTGTAATTGAACAGTTTCACTTTCATTTTGATCAACCTTTCTTTGTCCACTTTCGTTTTGATCTACTATCCCTTGTCCACTTTCGCCTCGACTTTCGCCTCGACTTCCCCCTCGACTTTCCCTACTGTCACCTCGATTTTCCCCACGTTTGCCTCGACTTTCTTCGTGCAGTTTACACAGTTCCTTCCTAAACGGGCTATCATCGTTGTCCAGAATGATCACTTTTAAAGGTTCTCTGCCTTCTTGAATAGGATCTCCCTGAATCCTTGGATGTGATGCGAACGCATGCAACGACTTATCTCTCTTCGTTTTGTTCACATCAATTACAAGATGTTGTCGTTCTGCTGAGATTTTGTTATCGTCGCTTACTTTGTAATGTAAAGTCGGTGTATATTTCTTTGCTGCATATCCGACGCAATTCAGCTGATGCGCTTGGGCTTTTTTGTGTTCTTCTTGATTCGAGACGATCAAGTAGACAACGGGGTTTGAACCGTGCGTCCATAGCCCGTGGAGGCAGCAATACACGCCATTGTTTAATGGTTCCTGAATAATGCGCTGCAAAAGTTCCTCAAACTCGTTCTTGAAGAAATACACACAAGTTGTGGTTGGGACTAAAGCCATTTCTCGGACGAGTGGGATTTTTTGACGGTTTGGAAAATCTTCCACGAACTGTTGTTTATTGTGCTGTAAATAAATTAATGTGACTGGGTAATAAATCAATAAAATGGATACCAACGAGTTGATCTCCAACCAAAATCTAGATTACCTCTCTTTCGTTCCAAGTACTCTGTTATAGCGAAGAATCGAAGTATTAACAGACGTCTTGTAGGAATTTGTCAATTCAGTTTCAGTATGAGGGTATCTGTCATATGATTTCCGCTTTGCTTCCTAGAAAATATGCTTGTTTTTCTTTCGCTATCTCCACATGCTTCTACACTTCACTAAAATTTGAAGAGAGTAGGATGAATCTGCGTGAACGATAAATGATGGGTGTACAAAAAGTTTCAGCAGCGTTTGATCAGCTATTTCTTTGCTTGAAATTCATCAATTTCACTTCGGTGTATGCCCTTATCTTTGCTGTTCCGGCGAAGAATTCGCAGAAAATTGATAAGCGAAAGTATCACTCATGTGCAGTACACTGTTGGCATCCAGTATATTCATTTATACGCGTTACATTGAACGATGTCAGCTGTAAGCAAATAAGATCATTCTCTGTTTAAGTAAAAGCAATATTAGAAAAGCGATGGTTTGACTTATGTTAATTTGATCAGGATTACCAATGGCTATTTCGTGATGAAAGAGTAACTAGTATGTGCCTGTGGTCAGGTGATCTTTGTGGACTTCATTCTGTCACCTGGGTTTTGGTGACTATATAGAGCTGCACATTAGCGTGTCGTGCACATACCACAGTGGTCATACCAAGTATGGGACTAGCACAAAGCGATCAAGGCTTTGCAAAGCAGGCTATTAACAGGTTAATGCCTGTCTTGAAGTATGATTGGGAAACGTACGTTTATATGAAGACTTTAGGAGTTGGAGCATTTGGTGAAGTGTATCTAGTTCATCACTCCAGAACGAAAGAGGTATATGCATTGAAGAAAGTAAAATGTGGCACAAATGAAGACCTGACTTGTGCATTAGATGAGTTATCATCAATGAGCAAACTAGATCATCCTAACATCATGAAACTTTATGACAAGAATTGTAAAGAAAAACAAGAATTCCATGCAGAAATGTATATGGTTTTTGAGTACTGTCCCAGAGGCACGCTCGGGGATCGTCTGCAAAAACCAAGCTCCAAAACTGTAGACATTAGATGGATGCGTCAACTATCAAGCGCTGTAGCTTATATTCATTCTTTAGCACTTGTACATCGAGATTTAAAACCAGATAATATCTTACTGGACATGAATGAAAATATCAAAGTTGGAGATTTTGGTTTGTCGAGAGGTTTTGTGGCTGCGAAGGGCGAAGAGGAAAGTTGGGCTTCTTATTACATGTCCGCTCCTTGTGGTACGTTGTTTTACATGGCTCCTGAGGTTTTTCAAGGCCATTATACAGAGAAAGCCGATGTATTTGCAATGGGTGTGTTGCTGTACGCTATAGAAGAACGCGAATGTTTTGAAATCAACGGCACACAATGCTATGGTATTTTTATTCGTCTTCCTGACAACGACCGAGCACCTTTGGGTATGCAAATGTACATTGATAAGACAGGATTGCTTGTGCCTTTCACGAAATGTAACGCTACAATGGCGCAAATCATTGGTTCTGCTTTGCTTTTTGATCAAAACAAACGAGCTGGTGCAGCTGCGATTCATCAACAGTTAAAGAATTATGTATAGTGGAGACTTTTTTAGTAGACTATTTTCAAACGATTAAACGTTCACAATCAACACCTAGAAGGAGAGGCCTGAGTCGAGCATAAAATATAAAATACTGATTACTGTAATAACAACATATTTATTAATTGTATATCAAATTAAAATGTCAAATTGTATATAATTGTGCCAGTGAATGATGATAAATCGACGTTAATCCCTGGCGGGTGGTCTATAGCATCTAACTAGTTTGAAGAGGCCCGATAAAAATAAGTTAAAACACCCAGATACACAGCTACCTAAAGCAGAAAACGCGACCTTAAAACATCGACATGCAAGTAAAATTGTGCGTACCAAACAAACACGGCATTGTGTGCAACAGCGATAGCATGCATTTTCATTTTCATCAATATCACACGCGCAGTCAACTCCATACTCAGAGTCTCTTATTTTATCTCCTGGTTTTATCCTGGAATGTTTCGACTGACAAAACGTGTCCCAATTTTGCTCTCGTTCTGCTCCGAGTTTGAGGTGGCCGTTCTGTTGAGCGAACTTGTGTCGAACTGGGCTGCAGTGGGTCAAAATTTCCATTCTACCTTGAGAAATTTCATGAGTGGCGTTATTGAACATGAAACAGCCAACTTCTACTTCGTCAATTCTTTGGATATTCGCGATGAACAGGAAGAAACGGCCTCCACTTATAACATGGATATTTCTCCAGACAGTATTTTCATCACCCGTACTTGGGTATGGTAATCCCAAACGATGGTGCGAATGCCATTCACCTATGTTACATAAACCTTCATTTTCCGTCAAACTTTTACCAATTATGTCGAGGTAGTTCTTATCCTGATGAAACGAAGTCGCAGTTCGTCTGCATTGTTTTCCTGGACCAAGCACGAACTGAACAACAACACTGAGTGCATTCTGCCAGACTCCGAATAAATCACCGCCTGTTTCTATGTCCTGTTTTTGTAGCACAAGCCATTTCAAATAAGCGTACTCGTTCGCATAGATGTAAACCGTGAACTCATTAGTGCTTGGCATAATCGAAACTACAACTCAAATACGCCCTTGCGCCTTACAGTGGTTAGTTTCCGTTTCTCAAGTGCTGCGATTTCAAAGCAACTATGTTTTTATTTTGCTGTGTTTGACATATGTTAATTGTTTCTTGGAATACTACGATAATGAAAGTTTCGTTTCTATATCAAGAAAACAATGATTAAACTATAGTCGTGTACTTTTCCAAGAAAAGCAACAGAAAGTTTGTTTAGATGATGGCCCGTTGTTTCCGGTTGTCTGCATGGGAACGATATGGTCAATATAAGCCATAAGTTATTATTAATGCATTATTATACAGGATTAACTCTTCAGTATGAGATAAACTACTTACTGCTATCAATATGTGTCCTGTTCATCCAAATGTAATTTATCTGCACACTAATTACAATTATGCTAAAAATCCTTAGAGTTAATGATTAAAAATCCTAAATTAGAATAACAGAATAGATATGTATACTCATATAAGTAGTTACATCATCTATATATAAGAGTTTTGAAACCAGAAAAAGTGTCCTGCTTCCTCAGCTCACGCGGCAGTTCATTATAAAGCTTTGCTCCATAAAAATAAAATCCCTTTCTTTCAAACTCCAATTTCACTTTAGGTAGTGAAAGGAAAATGTCGCGATTCCTGGTATCCCTGGCATGTTCATTTGATTTAAAATATTCATTAAAAATTTCACAGTTCGCATTCTCCAGACATCGACGCACAAAGAGGCAGTTTCTAATTCGAGTGGCCTTTTCAATTTCACACTGTGTCACCTCGGAGTTACCAATAATGTGGGCTGCTCTGGTATTAAGACATGCATGTAGTTGACAACCATATGTTACAAGTGGAACAATCATCGTGGAGTATGTTAGCTCCGCTGCAGAATTTGGTCAAGAAAGGTCGAATTTTTGAGAGAAGCTAAAGATATTGAGTAGCTTTTTTATACTTATAGTCAAAGTTCTCATTCATCGAAAGTGATGCATCAAAAGTAAAAGGCCATTATCTGCTTTAGAAAGTCGACGAGCAGTCCCAAGAAGCATTGCTTCCGTTTTCCTTTTCTTTAGGTTAAGTATTAATTCATTCTTATAATAATAGGTTCAGATATTCTAAAGATCCTCGTTTAGTAACTTCGATATAAAATCGACGTCCTGATGAGCAAGGAAACATATCAACAGCGTATTGGACAACTTGGGAGTTGGGAGAGACATAAATGCTGTTCAAAGTCATTAAAGAACAGATTGAATAATAATGGGCCTTAGATCGTTCCTTGGGGTACTCGACTAAAAAGCGGTTTCTCTTGAGATAAAGCACTGTTAATATCTACAATTTGCGTTCTCTGGAATAAATAACTTGAGAACCAGTTCAACTCACCACCTTGGATCCCATATGCAGCCATTTTGGTGAGGAGATTTTCCATGGTTGATGGTATCAAAGGCACGACTCAAGGAAAACAGCATCCACCAACTTTCCTTCTCCCGCTGCTTGACGAATTTTATCACAAACCAGTATTGCTGCCATTTCGGAAGATCGTTTTGACCTAAAGCCAAATTGTTTATTCGAAAATAGGCAGTTGCTTTCTTTATATGATGATAGCTGTACATGGACAGCTTTTTCCAAAATTTTGGATGCCACAGGGAATATAGAAACTGAACGAAAGTTCTCTGGAGACGATGTTGGGCCAGACTTGTAAATATTGCACTTTAGATTTCAAAATGAAACATCATAGTGAGTCACAGTAGGTGGTATAATGATGTTAAGCAATTTTGATCAATTTGCACGTATTCGTGGTGGTGTATGGTTCTAAACAGTAACCCTGTTCCAAGTTTGAAGGTAAATTGAAGTAGAAATGGATGAAAACGTGTCTGATATCGTAGATAGGCTAAAAGAAGCCGGAACAGACGCATCCAAGCAAGTACCAAGCCTTCTAGAACTTGGTGATTGGTATTCAGACAAAGCGAAGGCCACCAGACATGGTAGTGACTTTAGCAAAGCAAATGTACTTTACAATGCAGCTCTTGTACGACAGCAAAAGCCCAATGATCGTGAAGATACACTCCGAAGGATCATTGAGGTCTACCGAGATTTTTTGCAAGCTTTTAGCAAAGAAAGTTTTATCAGTCGGGATGAAATTGAAAATGAAATTCATGCTCGTAAACAGTTTCTAATTAATGAAAGACGGTGCATTAAAGAACGCTTAGACAACATTGATTCTCATTTCAACACAATCGAACAAAATGATGTAGCATTTAGTATTCATGCTGAAAAGATGCACGAGATTTTCCGTGATATTCAAGAAATGTATATCAGGCTTGTTGGAGAGTTGGTCAGAGATTGCGAGGGAAGATTGGGAAAGGCGCCATGCCCATATGCAATCGTTGCCATGGGCTCAATTGCAAGGATGGAAGCAACTCCTTTCTCAGATTTAGAATTTGCTGTTCTATACTCGGATCCAAATATAGGAGACAAGATTAGCTATTTTCGAGATTTGACTCATTTTCTGCACATGAAAGTTATCAATCTTGGTGAAACTATTGTACCATCTGTTGGAATCGAGTACCTCAATGATTTCCACTCTTCAGATCCTAGAGCTAATTGGTTCTACGACTCGCACACGCCTCGGGGTATCTCATTTGATGGCGCAATGCCATGGGCGTCCAAAACCGCTTTAGGCAGAGCGGCTACTAAAGATAAACCTGCGTTGGAATTGATCAGAACACCAGAGAAGATGGCCGAATTGCAAGACGAAAGTATTGCTTTAAAAGAAGGCTACCATTTAGCTGATATGTTAACAAGAGTGTCGCTACTGTATGGGGAAAACAGTTTAATCGATGAATACAACGAGCGCTTGGCGGAAAAATTGAACAAACCTGCGGGTTTTGCTCGTGGCATGAAACAAATGATGCTTGACGTAGCTACTTATCATCCATCTTTTTCATACCTAGGCCACCACGGCGCTGTTGGAGCCTTGTTTGACGCGAAGAAACATTTCTACCGTCTCGTTTCTTCACTACTCTCAGATCTGGGGCTCATTTTTGATATACGATGTCCTTCCCCGTGGGAGGTGATCTCAGCTTTGCAGCATCGCGGAATCTTTACTGACACGGATAATATTAAAGTGTGTTTATCCATTGCAAATGAAATGCGTCTCAAAACGTACTTTGCTAATAAAGGCCAAAAAGATCTTCTCTCTGCTATTCCTACGTACACAAGTCCGAATGCTCCAAGCGCAGCAACTAATGACGAAGGCCCTTCCATATTTCGTTATTTGAACGAAGATACTCTGATACGTTTTTTAAGCGTTAGTGATGATATGCATACACGATGTCATAACTTTTGCTTGACGTTCATACAACACGACGAAATCGACCTCAGCATATTTCAGAATCCTGCATCTTCATTCTCAAAGTCACACCTAGGATATCTTTACCTCCGACTTCAAAATTTTCCCAAAGCCTTACAGTATATGAAGCTTGAATCGACGGAAAGTCGGAATTACTCCGTGAGTCTCAGTAATCAAGGTATCGTGTATATGACAATTGGACAATCTGCAAAGAGCGTTGAATATTTTGAACGCGCTTTACAAGTTCATTACGAAAATGAAGAGTCCTCGAATCTTAATGCATTGTCGTGTTTCAATAATCTTGGATCGGCCCTACTTAGTATGGGTCAATATGAGAAAGCCAAAGGTATGGTGAAAAAAGCTATTAAGAAGCATAAAGAGTTTTTTGGAGAAAATGTCGAGAGCGCTACTTTGTGTCACATGTATCACAATCTTGGCCTAGTTTACCATGCACTTGGTGATATGAGATCAGCCATCCAAACTTTCCAAGACATTGAGAAGATGCATAGTAGAATGGCTAAAATCACTGATGAGATTTCTGAATTAGATGTTATGCGTCTGAATCTAAGCATTGCCTCGTCCTTGTCTGATCTGGACGAACATGCAAAGGCACTAGAATACGTGAAAAAAGCTTTGCACATCAGTGGGAAGTTTTTTGGCGATGAAGATCTTAGCTATGAGCTGACTCGGGTCTACCTGACAGCAGGGACAGTGTTCGAGCATTGTAATAAGAACGATGAGGCGCTGTATTGGTATAAAAGAAGTTTAGATATACTTCAAATTGTATTTGAAGGCAAACCCCATCCAGGTAAGGTTTATTATTTGATGAATTCACCCGAAAAGTATCACTGCAAGAAGTAAAACGTTTTAAAGTTTTGAAGTAAAGATAAAATTTTCTACTTCAGGTAAAATAGCGAGTCTTAATAATTTGGGTAACTTTTTCTCAAGACGCTATCAAACTAATAAAGCAGTTGAGCATTTAGAAAGCGCTTTGTTGGAAGCACAAGCTGTCTTCCAAGGGAAACCTAATTTCACACTGGCAACAATGATCAGCAATTTTGGTGTGGCTTTGAAACGTGCTGGTGAATCTGAAGAGTCTCTCCCGTACTTTGAAGAAGCGGAAGAGATGATGCAAAAAATTTTAGGCGAAGACCATGCTCATCCCATCACTTCGGATATACTTAATAACATGGGGACTATATATCAGGATCTCGGTGATCTTCAGAAGGCTCGCCAATGTTATCTTAATGTTCTCAAAATGAACAATAGTATCTATGGGCACGATTGCGTTCACGATGCTATAGCAACGGTGTATTCGAATATCGCTTGTGTAGCAGAGGAATTAGGCGACCTTGGGCAAGCGAAGGAGTATTACACGAAAGCTGTTGATATGGATAGAAAGATTTCCTCGACCAAGAATACAAGTCCTGGTCTTGTCTCCAGTCTGTATGGTCTTAGCTCAGTATGCGAGGTTCTGGAGGAAGAAGATGAAGCTTTGAAACATTTGGAAGAAGCGAGAAATGTAGCGGAGTCTGCTGGTTCTAAGAATGTCGTGGTAGCCAGTGTTTTACTGGAGTTGGGAATGAAGTACCAAGAAAAAGGGTCCTCTGATGAAGCCAAGATATGCTTCGAAGAAGCTCGTGAAATAGCCAGGAATTTAGCAAAAGATGATTCTCTTTCGCCTTCGCTCATGGAACTGCTTCAGTCGTTGGCAGTTTCTGAGGAACAATCTGTGTAGGATAGATGACTAATATTTTATTGTTAATCTATATTATTGTATAACTATTATCTAACTATTGTATAGTATATTCACGAATAAGTTTTCATTAATTGTTTATGAATTCGAATGGCCTTGTCTAAATTCTTCTTCCAGCTTATTGTGTTCATAATATTTGCTGCAACATTCGCATCCGCACAACTTGCAGCAATAAAACTTGCACCAAAACCAGTAGCAACAACACTAGGAGCAAGACAAACAGCAATATGGACATCTTGATATACTTCGATCTTTGAAGTCAGATTGAGGTTTGGGTGAAGTGATGTCTCGCATGGATTGAGGTTGTGTTGAAATGACACCTTCGTGATCTGAAGTTGATCGGATTTTGTTTTCAGTGGATCCGTATGTTTTCTTCGGTAAACTGCTTTTCAGTTTTGTTTTGGCGTTTTCTACTTTGCCTTTTGGTGTAGTTTTATCAAGTTTCCTAGTAGATGCCGTTTCAGTTTGCTTTGCGTCTTGTGGATTTCTGGCGGGAATTGGGTTCGCCGTAAATGCTGTTGGTTTTTTTTGTTCTTTCATTGTATCTTGAGGTGTTGTTGTCGCAATCTGATCATGTTTTTGTCGTGATCTTAAAGTGCTTTCTTCATGAACTAAATTTTTATTATTGCTACCTGATTTTGGATCATTCCCGTTTGTCTCCTGAGAATTTTTAGAAATGGTGGGACTCGAAGCTGAACTTGGTGTCTTTCGTCCTTTGCCTTTCCCTTGCTCGCTTGCTCTCTCATTTTGCGCACCTCGAATCGTTGACTCTGAATTGCTTTCCTTCTGATCTGAATTTCGATCATCAAATGACGATGTTTTGCATTTCCTCAAAAAACTACTCCAACCCACTCCTGTCTCGGAGCTTGATTTTAGTGACACATTTTTAAGTAGCCCTCGAATCGGACTACTTCCACACAATGGAACTAACGAGCCTTTCGTCATGATTCTCGTTGAAGTAGAGAACATAAAACAACCAATATTAACCTTTGGCTTTGTATTGGAACCAGTTATGGATGCAATAAACAATAGAAATTTCCCACCAGATACTGAATCCATATGTCTCCACACTGTAGCTTGGTCTCCTTCGCTTGGAGTAGGAAGACCAATACGATGATGGGAATGCCATTCACCTATATTGCATAGGCCTTGAGAGGACGTCAATTTCTCTCCTACACATGCCAAGTAGTTTACATCTTGGTAAAACGAAGTCTCTGTTCGGTAGCAGTATTGACCTATATAGAAGGATCATTAATTAGCGCCACTCAATTGATTTAAAAAATAATGAAAAGCATAGTGAAATGCAAGAAATAGGGAAGTGCAAATTACACTACCAGGTCCAATGAGAAGCTGAACTATCGCAGTGTCGCTATTTCTCCACAATCCAAACAAGTCTCCACCGGTTTCAATATTTTGTCTCTGTAACACTAGCCATTCCAAGTAACTTTTCTCTTGTTCGTACATGTACACCGTAAATGTCCCATTATTACTCATCTGTAGCTGTCCTTGTTTTGGTAAGTCTTGTGATGGTTTGGAATATTTCTCAAGTAGGTTAGTTGAATTGCAGACAACTATAGTCTGACATTGGATAGCGCCACAATCACACGAAGTCTTTTCAGTGGAGAAGTCAATATGTTTGTCTAAGTCTCAACATATAAACAATATTCTGCGTTTTCAACTCTAAAATTATTTCACTTTCACTTTGACCGGTGTCAAAGGGTTAAGAAAATATGTTAATGCGTATTCATTTTTCTTTGTAGAAGAATGCATGGTTTGTTTCCTGTTGAGACAGAATTCATAGACAGGTGCATGCATGGTGAAACGCTAGTCTTTTGTAAATAATCTGGACTCTAGTGTTTTGATAGAGTGATTTTACCAAACGAAGGTCGTTTTGATATTACAGAACATTGGTGCATTACCTGCCAACGCTGGTCATACATTTATCTAAGAAGGTTTAGTTAATGTCATGCAAGTACGAAACTGTTATTGTACGAAACTCAGCTCGTAGCAACTGTATTACATTTGCTTATACAGCTAGTTAATAAGTACCTTACATGTACCTTACATAAGTACCTTATATAATTTACACATCGCAACAAGATCAGTTCTAACTTCAAATTCAAACTAGTTTCTTTGACATTCCAGCGTACTTGACAACCGTTGTGCTATCTACTCGAGGAACAGTCCGTTTCAAATTCGAAACTATTTGATTAACAAATTTTTCGCGACTTTGTCCATTCTCTTTGAATTCATACCAACTCAATGGCTCTGCAGTAGACTCGGGCACGTGACATACGATAGCCAATCCTGATTTAGGAAAGTCCGGAGGGAAAGTTAGCACAACATGACATGTGTTTCTATAAAAGGTAAATCTGAGACACGAAAGTTGTTTTTCCAAAGTTTTCTCAATTTCTGTCGACGAATCTGCGATATTTTGAAGCTTGCTGTGCAAGAGTTGCACAAAACTTGATCCCCAGTCTGTTAGATACCATTCAGTGTCGTCACCAGAGTTTTTGTCGTCTTCATTTCGCTGTGGCCCCCTTTCGTTTTCGCATTTCCATGGGGTATCATCTTTAGGCTTATTCATAGTGCTTATTTCAGCTCCGTCCGAAATATTGTTCACGACCACTTCATCAAGCATAAAAACGTTATTTTTCCTGATTATTTCTACATCTGTGAGAATTGAATAGAAAACATAGTTACGCTTTCATTGTAAAGATTATCATTCACTTACCAAACGTATGGGGACTCGAACATTCCTCTAGTTGTTTTAATTGTAGCCTGTAGTAGACATTGTGTACCTCGAACTAAGGCATTCGGTTCACGGGCTTATACCGTGGTATAAGATAAAAAATGCCCTAAGGTCGTAGGTGCAAGCCATGCCGTGGCTCGTGAATTTTTTATCGGTCATAGTTGAGGGTTCGGCTATCACTCCAAGACGCTTATAATGACATAATGTGCTAATCTTCACTAACGTTCATGTTACTATTTAACAGATATGTACAATTTTTATTTATGTTTCCACCGTAATGCAATTGAAATTTCTCAAAGTTTACCTATCGCCTTATGTGAGTGCGTAGATGCTGTAAAGAGCCACGGATTTAGACGAACACCTCCCTCTTCAATGGTCGCAATTATAAGCAAAAACCGTTCTACTCCTTCTGGGAAATTATTCCAAATACTGTCCAAGTCTCCGCTGCTTGGCTGGCGAAGTCGTAGTTGATGATGACTATGCCATTCACCAATATGGCACATCATGAACTCCGTATTCAAAAATCTCCCTACTTTCTTCAAGTAGTCGATATCCTGATGGAACGAATGTGTACCATGACGAGATTTCTTTCCAGGGCCTGTGACAATGTTAATGTACGGTTTCTTTTCGTGTGTCCATAGACCGAATAGCTGGCCACCCGTTTCGCGATCGGGGTAAAGCAAAACCCATTCTTCGAATCGTTTGTAGTCGTCTTCGAACAATAACACTTTAGTCATGTTTGAAGTAAATTGTCGTAGATTATCTATGCTTGTTTCCACCAGAGAACTTCTTGCTAGAACCTTCGTCCCGCAAAGTGCTTTGATCTTTGGCAGTTTCGCTTTTGTAGTTTTTAAATTTAACTTGTAAACATGTTTGTGCTGTGGTCAAGGCGGAAGTTTGTTGAGCCAATCCTTTCTGCTGGTAATATCTTGTTTCTTAGAAAATCTGTCACGCTTGATATTTCCATTTCAAAAAGCAAATCTTCTAGAAATGTACGTTCGTATCATAGCATTGACTGCGCTCTTTGTTAAAGCCCACGCTATTTCAAGGAAATATGCGTAACTATACAATTGCATAATGTGCAATCAAATTTACGGTCTTATTTGTCTCTGGTAGCTTTTATGTATTTTGTGTAGCGCATGTAGTTCAAAGGTTTTCCTTCTCGTGCTTGTTGACGTTTCGAAGCAGATTTTCAACGTTGATGGGTGCGGCCCTCAATGTTTATTTTCAAAATTTAAACGTTGCTAAAAGCGCGAAAATGTGGAAATTTAGCGAGAAAGGAGTATTGTTATTAGTCCTTTTAATCTCAGAAGACAAGACTTTTCTGTTTTGTATGTACGTCCTTTCTCGCTGGTTCGCCACATTTTCGTGCTCTTAGCAACGTTTAAATTTTGAAAATAAACATTGAGGCTGCACCCATCAACTTTATTGTACATCCGTTGAAACTAACGCGACAACTGTTCGCTACGCACGATC
>JAODVQ020331664.1:1523-11915 GCA_025400075.2 Phenganax stokvisi
TACAAGTGTACATATGATGTGTATTGGTTTGTGTCCTTTGTTCAGAGGTTCTACTATACAAGTGTACATATGATGTGTATTGGTTTGTGTCCTTTGTTCAGAGGTTCTACTGTACAAGTGTACATATGATGTATATTGGTTTGCGTCCCCTGGTTGGAGGTTGTACTGTATGATGTATGTGGTTTACAGAAGAGATGGTCTGTTGGTTGCGAGCAGCCAGGAGGACATGGAGGAGACTAGCCAGATGACTGGGAGATTGAGGTACTCCTCTATCAGGCCAGTCAGTATAGTGATACAATGTCAGATAGTCTGTCTCTGAGTCTACTGAACTAGACAGCAAGAACTGATGAATTGTTAGACCTGGGATGGTACCTGATGAGAGAGATCAGGGGTACATAGGTGTGGGGAGAGAGGGAGAGAGAGAGTGTTTGGATGTGTAAAGTGCAGAATGAATAAACAGAGAGACATAGAATAGAGAGATGTATGGCAATGGAAGGAAAATTTCAGTTAAAAGAGTAGGTAGATAGTACCATGCAATACATTGCAACTTTCAACTGTAGAATTTGTGTTAACATTAGCTGTAAGTAAGAATTGTGTCAACATTAGCTGTAGGTCCACAGAGCATTGTTTGTACAACACCAAATACCCTGTTGTCAAAAATTTTGCAATCTAACTTAGAGTAAACGTATATATAGGGAACACTATATACGTGGAGTGGACATATGTCACGTTATGATTGACGTATATATAGGGAACACTACGTTGAGTGGACGTACACTACGTAGAGTGGACGTATGTAGTCACGTATGATGGACGTATGTGTGTAGAGTATGGTCATGTGGACTGGTGGTAGTATTGTGTTTTTTTTACAAACAAAATTTGTTTGAATACACCAGTCTAGCTGTCTGCTGAGTTAGCAATTTCTTACAAATATATTGACCTAGTTTCCTAATATGTTGTGTTGTTTTATATACTCAGACCCTCTATCTTTATATGACTGTGTCCAATAGTTGAGTTAGTAGAGCAATGGTGGCTGGAGTGCTACGTAGTGTGATGTTTCAGTATCATCCAGGCAGGGCAGTTCTTTTTTCTGAATGAATGGTTCTGATTGGTGTTAAATTACTGTTTGATAATTATTGTGGAGTTTTTTTCATTGTTTCAATGCTGATTTGCTCTATGTAATAAATCGTCACGTAAAGAGAACATTTTACTTTATATTCACACACACATATTCCTAGCTCTTCCCAACTCTCTCTCTCTCTCCCTGACTCTCGATCTCGACTGACCTCCGTACTCCTGAACACCAGTAATTGAGAGAGCTGCAGGCTCCCAGTTGCCATTGACAACAAGAGCATGTCGAGACTCCTCCTCTTTCTTAGGCCACACCTCCACACTGTCGGCTAGTTTTCCGAGCACCACGGCAACCGAAATCCTCTGTTCCCATATCATCCTGTAAATCAACATTAAGGGATAAAAAAACCTCTCTTATGTGACTAAATGTGTAATGTGGAACCTCTGAAGAAGGGACACACACATATCTTAGAGGTTAATACTAAAGAGTGGGTAGTTGGAATGATGTCCCTTTTAGAGAGGTTGTTAATTCTCAGAGGTTATAGTGTTAATATTCTTGAAGGGTATTTTCAATCTTATAATGATAGAGGAAGCTACGTATTTGATCTAGTTACAAGACCACTTTGATGTTCTGTGCTTCATAGAAGCCAATCATTGAACAAAGTCATAGGGAGTTGGACACTCTCTCTCCCTCTCTCAATAGGAGTGACAGGAAAATGTGGGTGGCAGGTCAACCCTATCACTAACTCAGTAATTAATGACCGATATCTTCAGATGTACCGAGGCAAGTAGATTGTGTGTCAAAATCACCCAAAATCTAACAGATCGTTGACTTCAAAATAACTAAACTACAGCATGGTAAATACAGTTAGTTCTGTGGTATACCACTGGGAATATGTTATTTCCTGAAAACACATTGAACTCTCTGACAACGCCTATCATTATAGATCACACCATCTGTAACCTACATACCAAATATACTAACTACGTAGTCAGAGGGACATTCACCTGTGGTGGTCCTAACTATAGTGAGTGTGCTACTCCTTTAAATCCCTGGAGAATAGTTTTTATTATCAACAATGAACCTAACTGACCCCATACATCTGGTGCTAATGATGGAAATCCACATGATATTAATATTATGGTAAAGTACATAATACTACAATAGGACATACAGATATATACATACGTATATGACTGTGTTGCTATAGCAACAGTTTCATGGTCCTCTGATGGACAGATCAGACGACAGATCACATGACAGATCACATGATCAGTCCCTACCTCCAGAAATCAGAGACAGTGGAGAGGAGAGGTAGTTGAGTGGCAATGAACTCTTTGGTCCATTGCGGTCGTCCGAGGTAGCTGGCATTAATGAAATCAGACCCCACTTCTTCGAAGACCAGTTGGAGCTTGACTCGAGAGTGAGTAGGAGGGAGTGAGGCTCCCGGTCGACACTTGGTCTGGTTCCTTGGCAGACTAAGAGGAGAGGAAGAGGAGGAGGAGGAGGAGGAGGAAATGAAAAATTTGAAAAAGAGAAATGATTAGTACTGTAATGGATTATAAACCATCTACTACTAACTCAAACAGTAAAGATATTGTATGAAGGATGCTATATTATACTCCAGTGTGGACCTCACTATCTGAGCTCTAGATATTAGTGAAGTGGTATTGAAATGTTATCTTTTCAAATGGTTTCTCAACATTCACTCTTCAATGTATTATTTAGCTAATATTTCTATGAAACTATAAATTACCAAAACAGAGAATTGATAAAGTATTTATTACTACCAATTCCATCCAATTAACAATTATACTACTAGCAATTGGAGGATTTAAAAAGTATGAATCACACAGCCTTTGAAATATTTTCCCAAATTGTTAAAAATACACATCAGAGTGCTGTGTGCCAAGTTATGCGACTTTTGCTGACTATGCCACTCACACATCTGGAGTTAGTTTTATTCTAACATTTTCTCCCAAATGTACAAGACACTCCTCTACTCAGTTTGTCAACAAAATCAGGTGCAATAAAATAACTGATGATGTAATCATTACATCACTGTTGTTTACTATTTATAGTTGTTGTTTATCTGGGAAATCCTCAGGGAAACCCCCTCTGCTTACATCTCTGAGGTGGTGTGACTTCAATCAATACATAATATAGAGACCTCTTAACAAATGAGATGAAAACCCTCCCTAAAAGGACACAATGGCTATATATTATGAACCTCTATTCTTCCAATACATTTCCAATCTCTGAAGTAAGGAAAACCTCCGTAATAAGGACAATGTCCATTTAACAGAGGTCTGTCAACAGTTCATCGCGTAATAACGTGGATCAAACCACACATCATGGAGTACATCTTATTATGGATATAACCTTTGACCTTACTATTATATTATACAGTTGATTTTCAATAATAAAATATGTGAAGAATGTGTGGGCAATTGACCTCAAACACACCTTTGCTTTATATTGTTTCTCAATACATAATATAGTATTAGTTCTGATGACACAATAGTTAGTATAGATCATATGAAGAGTGTGACATATGACGTATTGTTATGGGGTGAATTATTAAGAGGAGGATTACGTAATGGTAGTTATGTTAGCTACTGTAACTGGTGCAGCTGTTACGTAGGCTTGAAAAGAATGCAGTTTCCTTATTACAGTTGAAATAATTGCTGACTACAAGTGTTATCTGACAGGATATGCAGCCAAAAGTCTGTGTAATCTTTGAACTGGTACGGCAATATGGGAAATAACCATGGGAGTTTTGAGGAAATGACCAGCTAGTAGAGAAAGAGAGAGAGAGGAGCAGAAAGAGATTTAGGACCTTATCCATGGGATATGGGTAAAGAGGATACATGTGAACTGGTATATACAGTAATGTAAGGGAATGACCACGGGGAATAACTGATAGAGAGATGAGGAAAGAGGTGTGTGGGTAGGAATGAAAGTGCCTTGTCATGGTATACGTGGAAGTAGACATAAATTATTACACATTAACTGTAGCGAAATATTTGGACTACAGGAGTTTTGGGACTGACATGACCGCCTAGTATATAGGGAAGAGGAGGAGGAGGAGGAGGAGGAGGAGGAGGAGGAGAGAGAGGTATTATGGTATGCAGCAGTAGGCACAGAGAGTTCAGGTGAACTATAGAGCAATGAGAGGGAATAACCATATGGGAGTTTTGGGACCAATACAACCAGCCAGGAGGGGGAGGAGGAGAGAGAGGTATTATGGTATGTGGAAGTTGACACACGTTTTAGAGAGGTGGATAGGAGGAGGGGAGGAGAAATTCCTATTTATTGTATGTGGAAATAGTTACACGTTATAGAGAAACAGAGAGGAGAAAGTACATACATATAAGTGGAAGTAAATGTACGAATGAACACGGAGGAGGAAGAGGAGGGGGGAAAGATAAAACGTTGCCCTCTAATGACAATTGTGAATTTGAAGTAGGGTACATACGTAAGATACATACATGGATGGGACAAGGAAGAGGAGGAGGAGAGAGGGTGATATTGCTGTGTTATTGCATGTGGAAGTATTGGGCACGTGCAAATAATGTCAAGCAGACATGACAAAAATTAAAATAAAAATTAAAATAATTAAAAAAGTATGTAGAATAACCCACCCACCATAATAATGTAGGAAATGAATTCCACCACTAAAACACATTATCCTCTAACTCATCATTATACTACATACCACCACCTGCTGGGAGAGTACCGTTCGATTTGTATTGATTAGTTCTCATTAACTAATATTGTACTATCAATAGTGAGGTCACGTTCTTCTACCACCTCAATATATTCATAAATTACATACGATAATACATTAGTATGTACATTATTAGAATAATATATTATGATATGGCACGAGGTACGTAGATACATGTATCAATTACGTAATGTGTAATTAGTCACATGACATGTGGACCTACGACATACTGTTATTCCAAGGCTTTTGTTTGTATGTATAATGAATCAGTATTAGATTAACTTATTGACCAAACACAGAAACATTCTTTAGTTACATATCTTAATTATCTTTGATTACTTATGATTAATACCTTTAGTGCAACATTAATGAGTGTATATGAACATTAGCTACTAGTTAATAGATATGTTACTAAAGATAGAACAGACCAATCAAGAACAATTGGATACAGTGAAAGAATACACTAAATTCAACCTTCACATCATACCACATATGTAGCCACACTCCAATTATGTAGGGCTAGATATTGAGATGGGATACCATACACATTCTGTAGGGAAGAGGAATTGGCAGAGTTTGGTTTCAAGTCAGGATATTTACATATTTGCGTGATTGTTTGGTTACCATCAGATGGTACAGTCTGAGAGAGAGCTTGGCTTGCCAGCTAGGGTTGGGAATGAATCCTTTGAAACAAGGGATGGCAGCTTCTCTTATTTACTAACTTATTGTACATGTGACAGTATTGAGTTGGTATATTATGATAGACAGGAAAAGAGGTCGCGATTGGTGGCTGGCTGGCTCGCTGCCTGGGGCTGTTGGTGCTACCCCAACTCAGCCCTGCTTCAAGAGTTGCAGCAGCACTTTCCCTTTAGACAGCCTTGCATAGTAGACAGTTCCTGACTAGCTCTCACTCTGATCAATGATTGGTCTCTACATACGAGTGTTGTACCACAGTCACCATTATACTATAGTGAGCTCGGGCTTTGTAGGCCCAGTAGGCAACAGTGATGCAAATTATGCAAGCTGGACTTACGTACGTAGGAGGAAATTAATTAATAAAAAATAAAAGATTGTTTATTTATCTGAATTCGAAAGAATAAATAATTGATAGCAAGAAATTCACGTCTTCCGGTTGTCTAGCAACCATCTGTAACAATGTTTGTAAACAAACAACCCAGCAAATGAATTTCAATATGTGGACGAAGTACAATTATATTCAATTACGTATATAGATAATCAGGAACAGACATTGTGTCTGTATGTACATTCCAATTATGTAATGATATTATGATCTAAAAATAGAAAATATCATACTCCTAAAATAAGATTACATTTTAAATTTAAAAAACTACAATAGTGGCTAAAAATAGAACAGAGAGGGTTAGGATGATGTAGGTTAAATATAGAACTGAAAGAATGCTACACACCTCGTTAGATCTGCTGCTTATTTTCAGGAAATTGTGGATGTGACTAAAATAACTAAGGTTGTCACGGTGACGGTATGTCATTTCCCAGGGACCCACCCTTACATTAGTCCCCTCTCTCTCACTACAACACAGCACATTGTTAGACACACCACACAATACAGTAACACGCAACTGACAATTTCCAGTCACTTTAAGTATTGGTCTATAGGATGTAATACATTTTAACTATACACACACACGGGAGTTCTCGTTGAAACTCCCGTTATAATTAATTGAGGTATGGTACCAGGAAGTTGAGACTGAAAGGAAGAGGAAGAGGTGGAAGTGCAGTTATATGGACACCTTAAAACAAACTGGTTTAACTTTAAACTAACTTAAACCAGTTTTTGTGTTTAAACTGGTTTTCCAAACCACTTTATTTCTACACACTTGTAACACTGAACTGGTGTGTAAATAGGACATGGTTTATGAACCAGTTTTAAACCAGTCTTCATATAGTGGCTTAATAGGAGTCAGATTAAAGGAGGAGGCAAAGAATGGGGAGGAGGAGGAGGAGAAGATGAGGAGGAGGTATATACCGAGCAATGGTGTAGTCTAAAGTGGTGTCAGATGAGGAGAGTGTCTGGAAGGCAGTGTGCAGAAAACTTCCCATCTTCAAAATACCAACTCTCTTCCTCAGAGCTATGAACTGCAGGATAGACGGATGTTAAATACAGAGGTAGTGTCCACTTTGTGGAGGGTCTTATCTGTGATAGTGTCCACTCTAGAGAGGGTCCTCACACAATTTACTGGCACATAATAAATAAGTACACTAGTCTGTACTGTAGACTAACCCATTGTTGTTTGATAGGTTTATTATCAATACTGTCTTTTCTCTGTCCTGCCACCTACATAATGTCATCATAATATATACTCCCTCATATGCCTTTACATCGCCATAAGCATTGCACTGTGAGCTAGTGGAGTATTATTTACCATGATCTCAAAGCTCTATGTGGAACCTCTCAGTAGTGGACAATCATCACTCTGACCTATTTAGTTACGACCTCCCTACAAGGGACACTATTTGAATACGTACCAAAAACTCTAAAGTGAAAAGCTCTCTGCAAAGGACACAGGCATTAAGAGTGTCCTTTGTTAGGAGGTTCCACAGTACCTCTCTTCTCTTCATGACATGTAGTATTACTGAAGTACGATACATTGTTACTTACCTTGGCCCCATGTATAGGTGTGGCTGTAGCTATTAGTTGACTGGTGGAGTGAGCCATAAACACATCTTCTTCCTCCTCTCTCTCCTCTTCCTCTTCCCTCTCCTCTCTCAGGGCATCTACAGATATTCAACAAGAGAGAAAATGGTTTCAAAACAGCAGTAAAACCATTCTTCAATAGGGCACAGTAGTATACAGTACCAAGCAGAAAGAGAGTAGATTGACCACTTTTCATAGTATATACACACACATACACACACAATGTATGTGTAATATATTTGTATATAGCAAGGCATTGGTACTTAGCGTAATAAGAGTAGAGATATATAGTCATTTGTGTGAAACAGGGGCCTCAACTCAAATTAACAATTGGAAGCCACCTCAACTCCAGGTGTGATTGGTGAAATATCTTTACAAGCCAAGATTATAAATTTGACCTGATACATATCTTCCACTAATTCAAACCTTACCTTCTTCCCAGCATACATATGTATAGCTACTGTAAGTACTGTACATAATGAATGTCTATATACACAGTATATGTAAGGAGGAAAAGGAATTGAAAATGGACTGTTAATTAGCTACGTCACATGGTAATCAGGGAGTGGTGAAATGACAGAGAAAGAGAGAGACATTATTTGGCACGGTAGATCAACACACTAACGATAACATAGACAATAATACTATCTTCAAAGGAATTAGTGACCCTTTCTAGCTTAATAGCTAACTCTATGTCAAATATTGAGTATCCAGTTTAAAGGAAGTCTATATACAAGTATAACAGTACTAAATTCAGATAGTGTTACTAAAGATAGAGATTACCAATAGACAGAGTGAAAGAATGCAATTCAATACTAACCATTATCACACAGAGCAACACTATATTTAAGTAGTATAACTATACTATACCATTAGGCATGTGAAGAGGAGAAGGAGAAGGTGATGGTGATGGGGTGCGATCATGACTGGGTGGTCTCCTCTGAGGAGGAGGACGAGGTCTGTCTGTTGTGAGATGATGGAGCAGTGACCTCCTCTTTACTGACTAGATAATGAGGGAGGAGGAGGAGGTAGAGGAGGAGGAGGAAGAAATGATAGGAGTTTTAATTCATTTCAAAATTTGTGAACTACATGCTTACATCAAGTACTGAATCTCTTGATGACCTTTGACCTCCTTGACCTCTAGTATGACCTTCTGTCTTTACTGCTGATCCACTGCTACTCTTCTTTCTCCTCATTTTCACTGGACCCTGCCCCGATTCCATACCATTCTCTCTGTCTCCATTCCATTTCATCTCACCACCAGTAGTAGGTAGCGGAGTAGAAGAAGATGGAGGAGGAAGAGGAGGAGCAGGGATAGGAAGAGGAGGAGAGAATGATGAAACTGGAGGTGGTGAAGGAGGGAGCTGGATGTTGTGAGAGAGAGGTTGATTGAACGAGGGGGTGTGGTCAGTTCCAGAGAGGTCAGATTCCTGATATTCTGTGTTCTGATGTTCCATGTCAGCAGGTGACGATTCAAAGATGTCATGATCTACATCTTCTTCTTCTTCGCCAAATGGACTCTCTACTAATGGCTGTAGCTCTATTGGTGGAGCTACTCTCTGTTTGAGGAGAGAGAGAGAAAAGGTAATAGAGTTTAAAGTTACCATCTAAACCCCCACTGCTTATGTGGAGCATGCATTCAACATTGCAAAATAAATGCCCACAATTTAGGTAGAGCATGTGCACTATACAGTTGGTTGACGACAAAAAACTTCCACTTTTCTAAATAACTTACTGATCTTCTCTTTCCAATAGCAAATGCTCCTCCTCCTCCACTGACTCCACCCACTGGCCACACCCCCTCTCCTTCCATCTCTCTCCACATACCACCGACAGATGTTGCTGTGGTCTTTCTCTCTCTGTCTGCACTGTCAGGTCGCCATGACACCCTTCTTCCTCCTCCCTTCTCTCCCACCTCTGGTGATTGATATATAACGTATGTATGGTGGGTAATGTTCATTTGCAAAATTTTCATATAAGATTGGAAGATGCTCTTAAAATAAAATTTAGAAGTTAAATTTTTGAAGCGTACACCTATTGTAAATGCTTGTCGGAGTAAAATTTTGACACACACACTAACCATGGCTATTGTGTCCTCCTGTTTTTCCACCTCGTGATATACTGAACTTCCTCTTAAAGAACCCAGTCACGGAGCTCCGCCTACTGCCCCACCCACGAGGCAGTGTCCCAGAGTCATCGCCGAGCCCCGCCCTCATCACTAGAGTCTGAGCAGTCTCAGTAGGAGGAGGGAGGGAGCCGAGTGCTTCAAGTGTTGTCTGACGATTAGAGGGAGCTGTTGCCATTGACAACCCTTTCTTCTTTGACTAGAATAATGATTGAAGAGTGATCCGTCATTTTTGAGGATTACATACGTAGTATTAAATAGCTATAGTGAAATACATAATACTCAATTTTATTGGCTATAGAGTAATCTGTAATGTGCTCAATGTGTAGTTTAGTGGCTCTGTATCTGTGTGTGAGATCTAAGAATGATCGCATGTATGAGTGTATGAGTTGAGTGAAATCAACTGTTCTAAATCGAGTGTAGAAGTAGTTAATGCTATTAAGTAGAAGGAACAAAAGCATCCACTTAAAGACCCACTTGCACTATATACTAAAATCCAGTGAACGAGATGATGGTGTGTGTGTGTGTGGTCTGTGTTCCATACCGCTGATCTGAGAATGGGATCATATCTCTTTGGTCTCCAGTTCTCCATCTCCAATACATTACCACTTGGAGGTAGGTGTGGCTCCAACTCTGAGACCACACCCACTGGTAGAGCCTGACTCCCTAGTAACCTCAGCACTCCTTCATTTCTCATTGTATCCACCAACTATAAGAATAGGAGGAGGAGGAGGAGGAGTAGGAGGAGGAGTAGGAGGAGGAGGAGGAGGAGGAGGAGGAGGAGGAGGAGG
>JAODVQ020331880.1:0-11912 GCA_025400075.2 Phenganax stokvisi
AAGTCGAAAAATCGCGTCGCGTCGCCGAATCGTGTCCGGTGTGTCTCGGCCTTTACTCTTAAGCTGACACGCAAAAATGCTAATCATTAGACAAAAAACGCACTTTACTAATTATTGTTGGACTCACTAATCAGCATTTACGCACTCGTATTGCATCAGTCTTAAGAGAAACCTGTAAACAGCGTTTGTCAATAACGTTGAATGGCAGCTAGAATTTCCTGTTGTTGTTTGAAGTTGCAATTTATTCATACTGCGCATAGCGTTGGGGACGTTGCAAGCCATAGTTTAATTACGAGCAATCGTTAGGTAATCTGGACAGTGAAGATGGGATTTTTTAATAAAGATGTATTCAATACAGCATGTTGTTTGGAGAGTTCACATGAATTTAATCCCAACTTTTAAGCAGTTTGATGACTATTTAACCGAGGACGAGTAATGTTTATGCACACTTTACTTTTATACACACTCACTGTTTTTCTGTCAATGATCGAGGGTGAGGGTGAGGGTGAGGGTGAGGGTAGGGGGTGGAAAGTCGAGGGCCGGGTTAAAAACTCGAAAGTCCTAAAAGTCCCCGTTTTCTTAATGATCTGCGATGTTTTGCACTCACCGTCGCCTTTTTACGATCGACAATCACATGGACTTCTGTACTTGTCCAGTACTCGATATGTATGCTGTACAATGAACACATTGTTTCTTTGGCTTTGAACGTTTCTATGTCATAAAGCAGATTAGCGCATTATTGCCTTTATCACGGAGACAAAAGCATGACATAAAAACGATATGTTCACTGAGATCTTTTTTGTCCCTGATATTGCTTGTTTTATTGCTAAATTTGGAACCCAGACCAAGTATGTGATAAACAGGTTGTCATAATCGGAGCGAGAAGATATAAGTGTTATTGCTTTCAGGACGATGTCATAATCGTCTCTCGTTCTCTGCGCTCATTCGTGACATTTATGATATTGTCCCTCAAGCGATAAAACTGACATCGGCTCGCCCCTCATATAATAAGCTATACATAGCTGCATGCAAAAATGAAACTTGTATTTAAAGATGCCTTATTTGTCCTTTCTTTGAACCAAAAGAGAAATAAACTCTTCAAGAGGAATACTTCTGGATAGTGATGAACTTGGAACTCAGTCCAGGTGAGAATATTGAAGCTGTTGTAGTGAAAAATTTGTTGCCGGTTAGAGATCTCTCCTTGCCGAGCCAAGTCGCTCGGTGTTAGACATAATCAGGCCAAAGAAACGACACCGAGAAAGCAAGAAAACTTCGTGCAGTTTTGCTTTATCAGGCACTGAGACTAAACCCTTGTGCAAGTTAAGTGAATCAAAGAAAAATGTGCAGTTTTTTCGTTTGTGCATGTACTTGATGATACGTAACTGTCTTCATGTAGCTCTGTAATCAAATGAAACGCTTAGAAGATTCATGTTAATAATTTAATTCTACAAGTTTATATTAGAGCAAGTGTGTCTGCGCAATTTAGATTCTAGAAGAACTAAAGAAGCAATAGGCATTGTCCCACCGCTAGGATAGCTAGTCCACCAATTTTTATAGGACAACATCAATGTCGTTATGGATATTTCTCCAGAGAGGAAAATTATGATATTAACTTTGCACGAACATTGCTCAAAGAAACAGGGAGAGATTGCTGAATTAGTTCGTACCTGTCAGGCGTCCGTGTCCCAGATAATTGAGAAATACCAGAATATGGAACGCTATCACCAAAGCGGCAAGGTAGGTGTAGCCGAAAAAGGGTAGCTATATCAAGGGGTGCATGAGGATGCCCTGATTAAGGAGAGTAATTAGGATCCCGGGCAGACAAGTGCCCTGAAGAAAGATATAGAGTCAGCAGAAATTTCAATCAGCTCAGTCCAGTACGCCGATTTTTTGCTGAAGTTGGTCGTATGGCATGAAGACCGGTGAAAAAACAGCTTCTAACTGATGCCATGAGACTGAAGCGATAGAAATGAGGCTTTGAAATTTAAAGACTGGACATATGAGAGCTGGGGAAAGGTGCTACTTAGTGATGAAAGTCAATTTTTCGTTCAGGGACCACGAAATCAATATGTTCGTACGGCAGTCGGTGAGCCATACGAGACAGTCATATTGACCAGTTTGTCCATTACCTTAAGAGAATGTTCTGGGGCTGTTTTAGTTACCACGGAGTTGGTTCATGACACTTAGTTAAGGAGATGATGAGATCAGCACAATACGTTGATATTTTGCAGAAAGGATTAGTGCCAGACTTCAAAGCTTTTTCCCTCTGGATCTAGAATAACACCCAGGGGCAGGTTGTTCGTACGCCGTTTAGCTTAAACGGTGGATAAGTCAGAATTCAAAAACACTCCCACGCATATTCTAAAACTTTCATATCAAATCTTATGCAATTAAACTAATGATAAATACATGATTATTGTATTCAGTTGAACTGAAAACTTACAACTTTGTTTGTTCAAGGAATATATAAATATTATTTCTATTTTGAACTTTTCCACCGTTTAACCTACACGCGCGTCGAACAACCGGCCCCACAGCACGACCGGGCTGGAACAACGCCACATTTCAAAACTTATGAGACAATATTTCGAGGAGAAAACGATGCCGGTTTTGGACTGGCTAGGCAAGTCACCTACCCTGAATCTTACTGAGGCAATAAATCGTGGCTGGCATCATGATAAAAATATCACCGACAATTGCCAAAATTTCGTTGATTCCACGCCAAACCGTGTGCAATAGCCGGATAAAAAAAACTCTGTGGTGGTCATTTCATGTTTTAAAATATGCTTTCTTTTAAATACTATGTGGAATATAGTTCATAAGAAAATTTTTATTTATTGTGATTAATTGTGTATTTGATGCGATTAATTTGCACAAGGGTGTACTCGCAACTTCTTCTCTGCCCTCTAAATGCGTGAAGCGAAAGTCCCGGTGCCCGGGAACAAAAGTCGTATCGTGGGATGATGTTGTTCCTAACTACGACTGGTAAACTGATAGCCATGGAAATAGAAGGGATAGTATGTTTGCTATTTGCTATGTTTGTCAAAGGATTTATACTAAATGCACTTGCTTTCTTTTCTTTTTTCTCATGAGTTTTCTGACTTCTCATGCACCGCGTTTGCTGATGGCGCAGCAAGATAGTTTGCAACCTTTGAACAATCCAGCTCGCCTTGCCAACGTCTTCTCACGCCAACTGACGCAGGGGTAAGTCCTTTCAATAAACATCTGTTCCGTACTTCACCACCATATTTTATTGGTATTTGAGATAGATAAATTCCGTTTCATACGTATCTTTGTACGATTGTCGCACCTTTGGATACTAGTTATCATGCAGAACTCATTTCTTTGTTGTGGTGCATTAAATAACGGTATTCCGTGAAAGTTTTGGCAAGGAATGTGAATTCTGTAGGTACATAGTTTAACGGTACTGTTTGCGTTGTCATAGCAGTACAATACAACCTAAGGGCTTCCGGATTATAGATCGCTCGCCTATACTTGTATTTAGTCTGTAAAATTTATTGATTAGAGCCTAGTTTGTATAAGTAATTTCCAGGCTTGAATTAAGGGTTAGTGATTCTGATTATTCATTCCAATGTCAATATCACCCAATACAGCTACAATAATATTAATTACTTAAGTAACGGCACTGAGCACACACGATAAAGATCACCATATCAATTCATTAAGTTTCTAAGTGGCCTCTTATGAATGTAAGAACAAAGAACAAGGAATAATACAGCAAATGTTTTATTTCATTAAGTGCTTTGTCTGCGTTCGTGGTTCGTTCATTAAGATTTCCTTGAGGAATTCAGTGGGTAGTTATGGTGGGCTAATGATGCGGTCATACCACTGTGGGTCATACATAGCGTAATTTAGTTGGCATCTGGATTTTCATGTTTCTAATTTTTGCGCATGGATGTTAGAATTGTCTGTTATTAGTTAACATTGGCATCTTGTTGCGGCCTTCTACTAGAAATACCTGTTTTGTTTATTACTTCTTTGTGTGCATACTTCATAATTGTGTACAATTTGTGCTACGCCACTTGACCTCAAACAGTTCAAGCAGTGGTATATCTTCCGTACATCCTGATATCATTTACACTATATCACAGTTTTATATCTCCGCTTTATACGCAATACGAAGAACTCAAATTTTAATTTTATATTAAAAATAAAAAAGAAAAAACGCAAACCCGTAAGTGTCCCTGATCTCAAAGAGAGGGGGACATTGGGAGGGTGTCAATACCGTGATACCGCACAAAAACTCCGAAAATACCGCATCTCCGCATAGTCTACATTTAAATACCGCACACCGCAAAAAAGAAGGTAACAAAAAATGTTAAGCGCGTTTGTATTGTGTCACAAATGTCGCGAACAATTGACGGTTGCCAATGTTCATTTGTTCATGTGTGAATTCGAAAACTCAAAGCAACATCTGTATTGACTTAATTAAACTTCCATAACTTTGACCGTGCGAATATATATGGAGATAAGCGAATCACTCGAACGTAGGCCTTAATAAAACTACTCTGTTGTAAGGTGACAATAAGGTGGATAGAACAGATGCAAAAAAGACAAATATATCCCTACCATAACAACACTGACGACATGGCGTTGCAAAGTTCGCCTGCTAGCTATCTTGTAGGCCTAGTAGAAGTTGGTTAAACGTCTTACTAGAGCACATGGAGTGGTATACAGTTCTTGTGTTAATAAAAGTGGATCTAAATGCAAACTTTGACAAACTTTTACAACACCGTAACGCCTCCATTTTCCCCTGCAAATCGCAGCCTGAAGAAATAATATACCCCACAGCGTAGGCTTTATGTTCACCGCAGCACCGCAACCTACAACTTTTTTCACCGCAATACCGCTTCAAAAATAGGCCGATACCGCAACACCGCAAATCCCCATGTCCCCCTCCAAAGAAATTCTTACAGTGTTGATTCGTATTGCCTGTTAGCGTGACAATTTGCTACGCTCATGCGTAATGCATGGTGTATCATGAACGCAATGTTACAATTTTAAGTAGTGTTTGAAAATTCAACGAAAATCTCAACTGCCTGTATTTTCTTTTCGCAGTCGTAGGGAGTATATTCCTTCACTTTTGGCAATGTTGCTGTGCGTTATATATATTTCCACAATAAAGTTGTGGAACGTGACGAATACAGTTCAGTATTTAAGCTAAATTGATGAGGCTTTTTCAAGAACCACAATAAAGAGGACATAGGTAACTTTAAAAGACTGTAGGCTCAAAACCTTCGAAAGATTTTTTACTCATTGCAAAACTAGCAGCGACAAAATTGTTGAATTCTGCGGACGCAGTATCCCTAGCTGCCGTTGTTTGTCGGTCGCGGTCTTTCAACACGTCCATAGCGACAGCTAGGGTTAGCTTACGGCCAAATGGAAACCAGCTTTATATACTGCTGGTGGCTTCTTTCCAGTTATACGTATGACAAACACGTAAAGTTTAAATCCCTCAAAGTGTTATAATTTTTAAAAACACGTGAACAAATACGTATTTATTTTGCATGGAAGATGCTAAAGAATTCTTTTTTCGGTCATTTATAAGATAGGTTTTATTACAGATACATTGCTTTTTGTGGGATCGAGAATCGTGGCACATTTTACTGATTTTTGGAGATTGGCCAACTTTTTTGCCCAAACTCTAAAAACGGGTTGTACATTGGCATTGTCATTTCCCCTATGCAAGATCATGAAATGCAAATAATACTTACCAAATATCAATAAGTGTGCTATTCTAGACGCTGATCAATAAGTTTGCTATTGTAGACTCTGATTCTATCTAATAATAAATTGTCCCGTAGCTAAACGTCATTTGTGTGCAAATAACATTTCATTCACGCAATTATCTAGTACTGCGAGAAGCAAACAATTCCTGCTGCTTTGATTCAAGCCACTCATTATAATGGCTGCATGGACAGCAAGATCAAAAACAATAGTAGATGTTTCCGACATGTTTCCCGAAGTTTTCAGTAGGCGACTTTCCAAGATGATCCTGGTTTTCGTTGGAGTATTGATTGCAAATTTTTATTGTTTAAAGTTTATTAGTTCCGTCAGCTTTAAAATATGCGTTGCCACAAGCAGGCGAATCAACAAATAGCATAATCTTTTTTATTTTTCACCGAAAAGCTACACAAATATAAAGACAAAACTTTGACGTGGTTTTGATGCGCTAAGATTCTCTTTTGCTTGGCGAGCTCCATTGCTCGCAGTTACGCAGCGGCTGTGATATAGCTAATGCTGCTCATTTACACTTATATTTTGTATTGAAACTTATGAAAATACTTGTCTTTGATCTACTCTACGTAGCGAATTTCAGGCCCACTAGTTGCCGGTTGTAGCTACTAACCACCCTATACTAGCTATAGTATTCCATTGTATACTGTATTCCATTTCAAGTCGTGTTCTTATTCCAACATTATTATTCCAGTGTATCCCAGTTATTCTTGGACTCGACTAAGCCGATGGATCAAATCGTCGTCTTTGCCTCGGATGAAAAATAATTGCTTAGACTTAAAATTTAGTCATCATGCAATTTCGGTTTAGAAATATTACAAAATGACTTACCATTTTTAATGAATGGTATTTAAACTTGTATTCTTTTAGATGGTTAAATGGTCTGTTCAGAAAAGGAAACAAAGGTCCACTTGAAGATTCCGACATTTATGACGTACTACCTGAGGATGCTACGCAAGAACTTGCGGACAAGTTAGAGAGGTTAGGCCTAGCCTGGGTACAGGCCATAAAACAATAGATGTAGAATGCGTTCATATAATTGTACATGTGAAAAGAAAATTGCCTTACTTGTGCAAAAATTGGCGTGGCAATCATTTTCGCTCAGCTTTGATGTTGCCCAATTTATAAATTTGCGCGCCTTTCCCTACGCAGTTTTAAATTCGCGCAAGTTATTTCCCATGTTCGTTCTTTTTAGTTTTTTAAATGGAAGTATTGATAGTTTGCGTATCAATAAAGAGTGTTTTTATCAACCAATAAACCTTCATAGGAGTTTGTCAGTTAGAGAAAATAGCTACTATTAAAGCACTAACTGCCATTTTGCCAATTAATCTTACAGAAATATTTAATATGTCTGCAAATGAAACTTCTAATTTGAGAAGCAATCTCCCACCAACTTTCTTTATACAAGCGTTACACAAATTTCGTTTAAAAATTTTTGCCTATAGAGCGGCGAAATCATGGAACAATCTCCTTACCAACATACAAAATATCGATCATCTCACATTAAATATTGCAAAATCAGTGCTCATCAATTACTATCAGTCCTATGTCATCAATTACAATAAGTCCTGCTGTTTTAATTATCATTAGTAGTACGATAGTTGTAATATAATTAGGATATAAATAGCTTGTAAATATAAAGTTTATTGTAGTGTGAAGTTGAGTAGTTGTTAGGCTTTATACCCGATCCTTGTAATATTAGTAGCACGCTGTATGGCTACCGTGCCCAAATAACTAAAGATTAAAGATTATATATTTCGCAAGCGTAACAAAGAATGGAATGATTTGCAGACATTGGAATAAAGAGAAGTCAACGAAGGAAAAACCAAGTCTTTTTATACCGTTCGCAAAGTTCCTTGGCTTTAGTTATTTGTCAAATCTTATCTACATGTTTCTTAAGGTGAGCAAATTACATTGATCTTGAACAATGTTGACCTTTGCAGTGATGCCATGAAGAGGTTTTTCCTTCATTTACGGTATAGATTGTACAAACGAGTTTAAATCATGTTTGCAGTGTTTATCACTAAACTAGTTTGTGCTTGGCAAACCTGAAACTGTACATAGCACTTCACACACATGCAGTACTAAAATTTACCTGAACTGTGTGCACCATACTACTACAATGGGACACTCCTTCATCAGAGCCGTATCGTATTGCCCCCAGCTACCGAATCATACTGCCCTGGCATTAGCATGCATAGATGGTATCATCCATATTCATCGTATCTGACTTATCATTCATACTATACTACTCCAGTGGCAACGTGACATTATAGTCTGATTCCAGGAAGGCCTTCGTCTCGTTCAACCTATATACATTGGAAAGCTCGTGGCTTATTTCACTGTCGGTTCTACAGAAGAGAAATGGAGAGCTTATCTCTATGCAAGTATTGTGATAGTTTGTGCTCTTGGTGAAGCTATTGTACATCATCCGATGTTTCTTGGAGTTATGAGAGGTGGCATGCATTTGAGAATTGCTACATCAGCTCTGATTTATCGCAAAGTAAAGTTTTGTTGCTTCTGTGCTTTTTGCCATGTTCTTGTTAAGATGTTGGTGTAGCTGTTTCACTCGCCAACTGTTGTTGTCATGTATTTAAGACTTTCTCTAACATCTGCAGGCTTTAAAAATGACCCATTCTACACTTGGTGACACTACTACCGGAAAGATTGTCAATCTAATATCAAACGACGTTCAGAAATTGGATCAGGTAATGAAGTTAAATATTTAGGGTTTGCACGTGGTAAGGTGGAGAAACCAGCCTAGGTTATCGAGATAGAGGAGGCAGCTTTGGCTGCTGAGATGAAAGAAGCAGATTTTGTTCCTAGGTGGAGGGGGGGGGGGTGGTTCAACCTGTTTATCAATTGAAGTGTAGGACGAAAATTTGGTTACCAATGTGGAGAATGCAGCTTTAATTACTGATGTGGAGGAACCGGCTATAGATACTGAGATGGAGGAGCCAGCGTTGAAGTAGCTACTGAGATGAAAGCCCATGACACTGGTCTTTTCCTCTTTTTTAGGTCGCTTTCTTTCTTCTTTACTTGATTGTTGCTCCATTCCTGATCGGTGCCACCTCTTACTTATGCTGGAGAGAATTGGGAATTTCATTTCTACCTGGTCTTGTTCTGCTTTTGATGCTTGTGCCTTTTCAAGCTTGGATTGGACGCTTTTTCGCCTCTTTGAAGTAAGTGAATGGCTTGGTTAGTTATGGCTTGGTTATGGCTTAGATATAGTTACTTTGCAGCGTCTAAGCTGAATTGCGTAACCATTTACAATGGTTTTCTAATGTATACATTATGCATATGAATATATATTACCTTACACTGTCTATTTTTACAACATTCACTTTTACTTCCTAATCTGTTTATCCTAGCCCACCCTGTCAACTTCCCCTGTAGGAGGAAACCGGAGTACCCGTGGGGAAAACCTAGAACTTTCGGCAGAGTAGTTGACAGACTCTTTTCACTTGAGAAAGTCAAGTCCGCGCTGAGAATTGAACCCACAACCTCAGTGGTGAAAGGCGCATATCCTAGCGACGGCGCCACCGAAGCCCCGATAAGAATAAGACCTTTTTTAATGCCATATTGTTCTGAGACGTGCATGAGTATCGAAACGAGTGCTCTGTCAAGTTTCTTAGTGATGGTTCCTATCATTGCAAAAAATTAGCAATATTATGCCATTTTGCTGTGGTACGTACATGAATATTAACATTATATGGCCAGTTGCCGTGGCGGTATAATGTACTGCCATGATGTCACTAGTGGAGGTGTGTGTAATACATGAATAGCTTAGCATACACATGGTGAATGCGACCATTATATTGAATATTTTAGCTTGATTCGATTCACATTTGCTTAAATCCAGGTAAAAAATATTAGATCGAGCGATTTGGACCTTTAGTCAACCTAGTATCTAGGGTCTTTGCTTTTTTATTTATGACATAGGTAATTTGTTGGGGAGGGGGTATAAAGCTTTGATCTCTGCTGTAGGATGAAAAGTGCTGCATTTACGGATCAAAGAATTGGAATTATGAATGAAGTGATCTGTGCAATGAGAGTCATAAAAATGTACACCTGGGAAGATTCCTTTCATGAGCTGGTCGGAAGTGTGAGAAAGTACGTTCATATACAGTTATAGAAAGTTTATAGCTTTATATAGAACTTTTTTGGGTTGTCTAATTATCTCTTTTCTCTTAATCACTTGGCATTCCTATAGTCGTAGCCCCTTTTCTATGATCTCGCCAATCCGGACGGTTTCAGAGATCCCACTAGTAAGTATACTCATTGTTCATATCCTGCGACCTATCCTGGGTTGGTTATCCGTGCAAAAACTCTATCCTTGCTGGCAGAGGTGTTTACGAGTCGAGCATGCCTGTTAATCTCGGTTTTATGTAATCATTTCGTAAAGGGAATGTGTTGAAAGTTAGACGCGTTTCTCAGCTACGCGTGATGGAAAAGTTTCACCCCGACGGCCGTTTTGGCCGCGCGGGCGGAGCGCACAGCTTTGAACAAGCTCTTTTGTTGATTGTCTGCTCTTGATCTCACGTCCACGCGGTTGAAAGTTGAATTACTTTTAACTTTACTGGCGTGCACGGGAGACCAAGCGCCTACAGACAACGACAGAGCATGTTCAGAACTGTGCGCTCTGCCCGCGCGGCCAAAACCACTGTAGTGGAAAATAGCTTTTAGTGAAACCATATGATTTTAATTTTCAGGAAGGAAAGCGACAAACTCAAGAGAACGTCAAGATTTCGTGCTTTGAACGCTTCCATTTTTATTATCGCGATTCCAGTCATGACTCTGGCAATGTTCGTCACTTATGTGTTAAGTGGAAACGCTCTAACGTCAGAAAAGGTCTTCACAGTCATTGGAATATTTATGTCTGCACGCGTTGTCATGACAATATTTGTTCCCAGTAGTATCATGTTTCTGAAAGAGGGTGGTGTGTGTATGAAACGAATAGAGGTACATCATGTGCGTCATTCGGACCTTTTAGGATCATGGGGTACAGAGGCTAATTCTGTTGTGATTCTAGGAATTCCTGTTGATGAGTGAAGGTGGTGTTCAAGTGTTGGAGGAAACTCGTGAAAACCCAAGAGACGTCATTATCAGTCGAATTAGTGCATCATGGGATAAGGTACGATATAGTGGACACTGCGAATTTTAGGACCAATGTGCGTTGCCGATCTGCACTGTATGTAAACAGTGTATGAAGTAAAATCTGTCATGGCAGGCAGTCGTTTGAAAGGTATAGGAAATTAAAGTTTCAATGAGCGTGCTTCTGATAATGATTTGGCTCACTACCTGTGATGCAAATAATAACATGAAATTATCTGAAAATTTTAGGATAGAGACGAAACATTGAGTGAAATCAGTTTTAAAGTTTCACCAGTAAGTGATATTTTGTAAGTAATTGTTCTAGTGCGCTTAATATTTGGTTGTGTGTGGCTAATTTTGTGCAACTTAAGTTCTAGAACGGGGGACCAGCTGGTCAAAAGTAGGTTGCTTTATCCTGGTTAAGGGCAATTTGAAGTAATTTTTTAACTGCTTCTTTTGTTTGAATTACTGGAGTATTCAGTCGTACTGTTTGTATGCACAGTCATATAAAGATATTGGAAACGATTTTGGGTCAAGCTATAAAGATATTATGCGTACCATGATCATTCGAACTTTCATTTTTGATTTTGGCTAATCAGTGTTTGAGTCGATTTTATTGTGCTTTCAGGGTGAACTTCTTATGGTTGTAGGACCAGTCGGGAGCGGAAAAGTAAAAAATTATGGTTTAGTTGTATACTAACACTTCGATTTGTTTAAAAATGTGTGTTGTCGTATCCTAAATTCTGGTATTTTTTGTTTTTCAGTCGTCTTTGCTAATGGCTCTTCTTCACGAGCTACCGCTGACCAGTGGAGAGATGCACATGAGTCGCAACATTGCGTATGTTTCTCAGTCACCCTGGATCTTCTCGGGAACTTTAAAAGAAAATATTTTGTTTGGAAATTCGTATGACAAAGAAAAATACCTCAAAGTGATAAAAGCTTGTGCTTTAGATAAGGTATGTTTATTGTATCATCAAGCCATGATCTTTGCCAAATTGCCGAAAGACAAAGATACATTAATATCTCGTAAATTGCAAGAACTATGAGTTTTTGTACTTTGT
>JAODVQ020331987.1:0-11911 GCA_025400075.2 Phenganax stokvisi
AACAAGTCCGCCGGGCGCGTCGCTCGGGCGCCGCTGGGCCGCTGGGCCGCTGGGCCGCTGGGCCGCTGGGCCGCTGGGCCGGATTGTACTCTGCCTAGCCGTGCAAATAAAGCGCAAGCGTCTGTTTTTTAGTGTTTTTTTGCCTGCTTTCCAAGCACTGGCGCCGCCACGGCGCCCCCCTGCCAAGCGGCGGACCATCGGACAGGGCCATCGCTCCCACGGCAACGTGCGCTTGGTCCTGGTCAGGCGAATTCGGCACTTATTGGGCTTTGTTGAAGGTGCCCGGACCATGGTTGGTCAACTATAACCAACCCAATGACGCTGTGTGTATGTATCTCGTATAAATATCTGATTTTTTGTATTAATTTTGTTATTTTTCACTCAAAAGTTAGGCGCATCGCCCAAGTTTCCGTATGGTTGAGCGAAGTGGAAGCGGAGTTCGGCCTATGGGCTTCCGGCCAATTCCAGCCAACGAAACTGGAGAACTTGATGAACAAGCCCCTCCTGGCCGACGAAGCAGCCAGCGGCGGCGCGTCCGGCCCGAACGGGCGAACGGCTGTCTGAATCGCACGATGAAAGGTCAAGTGGCGAGGCAGGTTCTTGCTTGGTGGAATCGAGTGGCTGGGGTGGCCGGGCTGTGAGAATCCTCATCATCGCTCTGATCGTCGTGCCTGCCTGCGTTGCTGCAATCCACTGGTTGGCTGTTGAGGACGAGAGCGTTGCGGCCAATGCCGATCGATCTGTCAAGGAAGGTCCGGCTCCGATGCCTGAGGAACCAAGCCGGAGCGCGCTGGCGGCAACGCAAATCGAACGATCCGCGAAGCCGCCGCTCTGGCGCGTGGTCGACGAGTCGCTCGCGTCAAGGGCACCGGACTATCCAACGCATTGGTCCACGGAGGGCCGGGTCCTTGTTCGCGTTCTGGACGCCGCCAAGGCGGCGCGGGACTGGCGTGTCGGCGACCGACTGACCATTGAAGTTCCGCAGCTCGGACAAGTCCATCAATCCCGCATCGACGAGATCGACGAAGGCCCCGGCGGCTCCCGGGCCGCGCTTGGTTGGGTCGAGGGCGCTGACGGGCGGGCGCGACGCTTCGTCCTGACCGTGGGCCGGAAGAGCATGTTCGCCTTCATCGACACGGCCGAGGGACCCTATGAGCTCTTGGCCAACGCGGAACTGGGCTGGCTTCTGCCCACGGCCAGCATGATGGCTGGCGTCGACTTCAGCCAGACGGACACCGTCCCAAGAGACGAGGAACCGGTCTTCCAAGAATTGCGCTAGAACGTTGCAGAGGCCCTGAACCATATGCAAAACACCACGACACGTATCGGGGGCTCTGGAATCGCGCGGGCGCTCGCACGCCTGCTTGTGGTTTTGTTGCTCGGGACTCTGACGGGTACACTTCCCGTCCTGGCGGAATCAGGCCGCGACATCGTATTCGAATGTCCATGCAAGGCCGAGTGGGTCGCCGGGGAACCAGGCGATTCGGGATCATTGACCGTCACGGTCGGCGTCCGAAACTACCGATCGATTCGGAGCGGGGAGGTGCGGGTGACGACATCCGCAACTTGGTTTGCAGAGCATTATTGGACAACTGGCGATACCGAGAAGGGGGCGGGCATCGGGAACATTCCAGCCGGTGCAGCGTTCAAGCATCAGCAACGGGTCCTAGCGGTTGATGGACCGACATCGGATGCGCCCATCATGCTCCAGCTCTATGAGAAGGTCGCTCAGCGCCTGGACGACCCAAGCAAGGTCAACAATAGCGACGAGTGGTATCGTCACGAATGGCTGGTGCTCTGGCCGGTGCCTTCGGACGACCAATCCGGACGCGTTTCTTTCGTGGACATTCAGACCGACACGGACCTAGACGGCGTCTCCGACGTGAACGAGCGCCTGGCTGGCACGCTGCCGGACGACCCCGCTAGCACCCCCGGAGAGTCCACGATAGACCTGCTGGCGCTATATGATGCGGCGTATCGCGATGCCCATGACGGCGACCCGTTCACGCGGATTCACCATGTCCTCACCGTGAGCAACGCCGCCTTCAAGGACAGCGGCACGAACATTCGGTTGCGCGCGGTTGGAATGACTCCAGTGGAGCCGAACGAGCGGGGATGGATTGACGACCTCGACGCGCTCACCGAACCGGCCGGGGCCGATGCCACGATCCAGTTCGTTGGCCCAGGCTCAACGTCGCCCTGCCCCGGCTTTAGCGCTGGCTGTGCCACTGGCATTGGAGGCTCTCGCGGCCGTGGCGATTGGATGCCGACTGAAGCCATCGTCCTCCGCCATGCTTCGATCGTCACCGCGGTGCACGAATTGGGGCACGTCATGGGGCTCGCGCACTCGGCGCGTCAAGGCGAAACACGCGGCGCCTTTCTCTGGTCGCGTGGCCATTACTTTGTTGAGCTCGATGGTGCCGTCAGCGACGAGGGCACGATCATGAGTTACGGGCAGCGGTCACCGCGCTGGCTGTTTTCCGACCCGGAGGCGGATTGCGCCGGCCGTCCATGCGGCGTGCCCGCCACGGAGGCCAACGGTGCCGATGCCGTCAGAAGCCTCGACCTTCTTCGCCACCAGATCGCTAGCTATCGCGCAGGGAAGCCCGACACGGATGGAGACGGTTTCGTGGATCCCATCGACGCCTTGCCGGAGGATCCGCACGATTGGTTGGACTCCGACGGCGACGGCCTCGGCGACAACGCAGATCACGACGACGACGGCGACGGCGTGGCCGACCGTGAGGATGCGTTTCCTTTTGACGCGGCGGAGTGGGCGGACATCGACGGAGACCGGATCGGCGACAATGCGGACGATGAGGTCGCGGATTTGAGCCCGTTCCGCGATCCGGCATTGCGCGCTGCGGTTGAACATGCTCTCGGCAAGCCCGCCGGGGCATCAATCAGCGTGGAGGAAATGGCCAGCCTGACTGCACTGGACGCGTCCCTTGAGGACATTCGCGACCTGACCGGGCTCGATCTCGCGACAAGCCTCCGCAAGCTTGATCTCTGGGGCAATGATATCCTAGATCCCTCGCCGCTGTCGGAACTGGAAGCGCTCCAATCGTTGAACCTTGGCTCAAATCCAGGGATCGACCTGTCGCCGCTCGCGACGTTGCGGTGGCTCCAAGTGTTGAGGCTCAACTACAATCGCCTGAACGACCTGTCACCGCTAGCCAGACTGACTGGCCTCCGTACGCTCGACCTCAAGCACAACGAGATCGAGGATCTCGGCCCGTTGTCGACGTTGACCCGCCTGTCAAGCCTTTCGGTCCAGGGCAACGCAATCTCCGACCTGTCCCCGCTGTCTCGGATGTCGGCGTTGCGCAATCTAACCGTCTCAGAGAACGCAATCGTCGATCTGTCCCCATTGTCCGGGTTGTCGCAATTGCAGGCTCTTCACGCTAGCGACAATGGGATTGCCGATTTGCGGCCCTTGTCGGAACTGACCGAACTGGCGTACCTCCGTCTCAACAACAACGCAGTCGTCGATTTGAACCCGTTGTCCAACCTGACCAGGTTGACCGAACTCGGACTCATTGACAATCGGATCAACGACCTTTAACCCATATCCGGTTTGGCCCGTCTGGCGGATCTCTTGCTCAACGGCAACGCAGTTGCGGACCTGTCGCCGTTGTCGGAGATGAACCTGAGGAGACTCTATGTGAGCAACACTGAGGTCACATTGGGGGAGGTGGCGGCCCTGCCGAGTTTCCGGGACATTCGCGAGCTCGGACTACATGGCCTAGGCATCGAGGACATATCCGCACTGTCCGACCTGAACCACGTGCAAGACCTCTACCTTTCTCGGAACGCGATTGAGGACGTCCTGCCCTTAGCCGCACTGAGCGGCCTCCGTTCCCTCTCACTTGCAGAGAACCGCATCTCGGACATCGGCCCGCTGGTGAGCCGCACCATCTGGGACAGTCGGCGATCCGTAAACCTGTGGCTTGAGGGCAACCCGCTCGATCAAACGTCGATCGACGAGCACATCCCAACGCTGGAGTCGTGGGGCCTGCAGGTCTACTTCCATCGCGATGAACTCGAGGAACGCGTTGCGATTCCCGACCCGGCGTTGCGTTCGCTGGTTGCGCGCGACGTTGCGGCGAATACCGTTCTGGTTGACGATCCGGTCACGCGGCGGTCGATCCGCAACCTCCGCAGCCTCTACGCATCGGGCAGCGGCGTTTCGGACCTGTCGGGGCTCGAGTCGGCGACCAACCTGTATCGGCTTTACGTGGGCGGCAACCGCATCTCCGATCTCACCCAGCTGGAGAACCTCGCCAAACTGTCCCGGATGGACCTCAGCGACAACCTCATCACTGACATCTCCCCGCTCGTGCGCAATCGGGGTCTGGGCGAAGACGACTGGGTGACGCTGGAAGCCAACCCCTTGAGCGAGGAGTCCCTCAACGTTCACGTTCCCGCGCTGCTTGGGCGCGGGGTTCAGGTCGACCTGGAGTCGGTGCTGCTCGGCGCCGCGGCGGACGGCGACGCGGTCGGCATGGACACCAAGGGCTACTTCGCCGCGCTCCTGGGCGACGGGATACGGTTCGCCGCATCGGTCAGCGACCGGGGCTTGGCGACCGCCGAAGTCGTTGACGGGACTGTGTCCGTGAGGCCGCGGCATCTCGGAGGCACGGTCAGGGTGACCGTGGCGGCGACCGACGAAACGGGCCGGCGGGCGGCCTTGACGTTCGTCGTCAAGGTCGATGGCGCGCTCGGCGTCGCCCTGCTCCCAAGCGCGTCGGATCCGGTGCGGCAAGGGTTTGTCCGGGTGATCAACGCATCCGGCGAGGCGGGCGAGGTGCGCATTGACGCCATCGACGATGCCGGGAAGGCCCGCGGCCCGGTGATCCTGGCCATCGGGGCCGGCACGGCCGCGCACTTCAACTCCGACGACCTGGAGGCGGGCAACACCGCCAAAGGGCTGTCGGGAGGCACCGGCCGCGGCAACGGCGACTGGCGATTGCGCCTCGACAGCGACCTTGACATCGCGGTCCTGTCGTACATCCGCACCGGAGACGGTTTCCTGACGGCGATGAACGACCTCGCGCCGCTGACGGAATCGGGCCATCACGTGGCCACGTTCAACCCGGGCAGCAACTGGCGGCAGGAGAGCTTGCTGCGCCTGGCAAATCCCGGCGACGAGGACGCCGAAGTCACCATCACCGGCATCGACTCCGATGGGCGGTCACCGGGAGGCGGTGTCAGTCTGTCCGTGCGGGCTGGCGCCGCGCTCACCCTCACGGCGCAGGATCTCGAGACCGGCTCCGGCCTGGCCGGGGCGCTGGGCAACGGCGTGGGCAAGTGGCGGTTGGAGGTGGTCGCCGACGGTCCCATGGAGGTCGCCAGCCTGTTGAGAAGCCCGACGGGACACCTGACCAATCTGTCCTCGGTGCCGGACAACCGGACGATGGGAGACGCGGGGGAGACGACGCATCATGTGCCGCTGTTCCTATCGGCGGCCGACCCGCAGGGCCGGCTAGGGTTCGTGCGCGTCATCAACCGCGGGGCGGCGAACGCAAGCGTCCGCGTGCAGGCGTTTGACGATTCGCATCACGAATACGATGCGGTTTCGTTGTCGGTGCCGGCGGGAGCTGCCGCGCATTTCAACTCCGACGACCTCGAACTCGGAAACCCCGCCAAGGGGCTGTCCGCAGGCGTGGGGAGCGGCGTGGGCGACTGGCGCCTGGAGCTGACGAGCGAGGCTGACGTCGAGGTGCTGGCGTACGTTCGAACCCCGGACGGCTTCCTGACCAGCATGCACGACGTGGTTCACCCAGCGCCGGGGGGCCACAGGGTTCCGACCTTCAATCCAGGCAACAACGTCGGCCGGCAAAGCCTCCTGCGGATCGTGAACTCGGGGACGATGGAGGCGACCGTTGTCATCAACGGTACGGATGACTTAGGGAGAGTCCGGGGCAACGGCGTCCGACTGTCCGTGGGCGCAGGGCAAACGCGCACGGTGTCCGCCCAGGAGCTGGAACTTGGCAGCGCCGACCTGGAAGGCCAGCTTGGGGAAGGCATCGGCAAGTGGCGTCTGGTTGTCAGATCGGATCAGCCGATCCAGGTTATGAATCTCCTGAACAGCGCCGCCGGCCACCTAACGAACCTGTCCACGGGCTCCGGATCTTGAGGCGCCTAGCGGCGGAATGACTGAGTGAGCGCGACCTCTGATTTGGCACAATGTCGAGCATGGCCCGCATGAAGCGGCAATTCATGAGTCCCGGCACCGTTTGGGCCGCATGGACAGTCGCGCTTGCCGTGGCCTTGGGAGGATGCGGCGGGGGCGGCTCCTCGCCGGCCGAGCTGCCACCCGCGCCGCCGCCAACGGCAACGGACCCTCCACCGCCGCCCCCACCCGCGCCAGCGCTCACCACCGGACCGGCGGCCTGCGGGAACGGCCGAGCCGGGGACTTCCCCTGTTCCGGGATCTCGCTCGCCAGCCGCGTTTCCCTCGAGACCATGGGCGGTCCCGGCGGCAACGACATCTGGGGCTGGGCCGACGAGGAGACCGGCAGGGAGTACGCGCTGATGGGCCTGACCAACGGCACGGCCTTCGTCGACGTCTCCGAACCGGAGAGCCCGACGTTCCTGGGGCGGCTGCCCACGCACACCACGGAGTCAGCGTGGCGAGACATCAAGGTGCACCGGAACCACGCCTACGTCGTGGCCGACAACGCGGGCGCGCACGGCATGCAGGTGTTTGACCTGACGCGCCTGCGCGACGCGGCGGGACCGGAGACCTTCTCCGCCGACGTGCGCTACGTGGACTTCGGGAGCGCCCACAACCTGGCGATCGACGAGGCGAGCGGCTTCGCCTACGCCGTGGCCACCGACACCTGCGGCGGCGGCCTGCACATCATCGACATCTCCACGCCGAACAATCCGATGTTCGCCGGCTGCCACGATGCCGTCCGCACCCACGACACCCAGTGCGTGGCGTACCGCGGGCCGGACGCCGAGCACCGGGACCGGCAGATCTGCGTCAGTTCCAACGAGGACCACGTCGAAGTGGTTGACGTGACGGACAAGCCGTCGCCGCTCAGCCTATCCTCCTTGACGTACCCGCAGATGCGTTACGTCCACCAAGGGTGGCTGACCGAGGACCACCGGTTCTTCCTGCTCGGCGACGAACTGGACGAGATCGACCTAGGGGTCTCCACGCGAACCCACGTGTTCGACCTGTCGGACCTGGACGCGCCGCAGTACCTCTACGCGCACGACCTGGGCACCTCAGCGACCGACCACAACCTCTACGTGCGCGGCGACCTCGTGTTCGAGGCGAACTACACGAGCGGCCTGCGAGTGCTCAGGTTCGGGGACCTGGCGGCGCGGGAGATCGACGAGATCGCATGGTTCGACACCTCCCCCGACGCCGACGGCGCGGGCACGCAGAACGCCTGGAGCGTGTACCCGTACCTGCCTTCCGGCACGCTGCTGGTCAGCGACATCGAGCACGGGCTGTTCGTGCTCACCATGCCGTAGCGCCGATGACCCGAACATTGCGGCCCTTGCCCTTCTGATCGCCTGCCAAGGCGAACCGAAGGCCGCACTGGCTTAGGTTGCCGAATTCATCAATTTTGGGGACGCGAAATCCCGCGTCAGCCGCTAGATTGCGCCGTTTTGAGCCACGCGGGAGGGGTCTTCGGCGTGGCGCGCAGTTGGAAGTCGGCGGACCGATGGGCGTCCCGGCGGCAGTGGAACGGCAGGGATGGTCCGGCCATTCAGGAAGTAGAAGAAGAATTGGCGCTGCTCAAAGGAATGCCGTCAAGCGTAAGTCGGCTCGTGGGATTTCAGCATTGCAGGCGTCATCTGCCCGCAACGCTGTTGCTGACGGCTGTTGCGACCTGCCCAGCGGACGTTGCGGCGCAGGGCCGGGAGGCCTCCCTCAACGACGATCGCGCAGCGGGCGAAACGTTCACGGACGCCTTGGCGTCCGGCGGTGCGGGCCCGTTGATGGTGGTGATCCCGGCGGGATCCTTCCGCATGGGCTGCGTGAACGATGACGGGGAGTGCATTTCGGACGAGTTCCCGGCGCACGCCGTGAACGTGCCGCGCTTCGCGCTTGCCAAGCACGAGGTGACCTTCGCCGAGTGGGACGCCTGCCTGGATGCGGGGGGCTGCAACGGCTACCGCCCGCACGACCGGGGCTGGGGCCGCGGCGACCGCCCGGCTGTGCGCGTCCCGTGGATCGACGCCCAGGCCTACGTGGCCTGGCTGTCGCAGCAGACGGGCGGGCAATACCGTTTGCCCAGCGAATCCGAGTGGGAGTACGCGGCGCGCGCGGGCACGCAGACCAAGTACCACTGGGGCGGCCGGGTCGGCGCCAACCGGGCGAACTGCGACGGCTGCGGCAGCCCGTGGGACGGCGAGAAGACGGCGCCCGTAGGCAGTTTCGCCCCCAACCCGTGGGGCTTGCACGACATCCACGGCAACGTCCTGGAGTGGACGGCGGACTGCGTTAACCAAAGCTACGTGGGAGCGCCGACGGACGGCAGCGCATGGCTTGACGGCACCTGTGGCAGACGCGTCGTACGCGGCGGCGCTTGGGACAGCGAACCGCGGTTCGTCCGCTCCGCGTACCGCGGCGCGGCCGCTACCGACTTCATCGTGGACGTCATCGGGTTCCGCGTGGCCCGAACGCTCGGCGGCGGCAGCCGCGGTAGCGGCAGCGGCGGAGGCGGCACCACGGACCGGCGGCCGGAGGTCGTGCGCGCGCTGGACGCCAGCCCGCTGGCGGTCGGCGCGGCGCTGGCGCTGGACCTGTCGGAGGCGTTCCGCAGCCGGGACGGGGGCGCCCTGGCCTACGCGGCGTCATCGTCCGACCCGGCGGTGGCCGACGCGACGGTGGAAGGCACGGCGTTGGTCATTCGCGCATTGGCGGTCGGCGCGGCGGAGGTCCGGGTCACGGCGACGGACGGTGCCGGCCGGTCGATCTCGCAACGGTTCGTGGTTACGGTCACCGCACCGGAGGCAGTCTGGTACCTGCCGCCGGCCTCGGATCCGGCGCTGCAGGGGTTCGTGCGGGTCATCAACCGCTCGGGCCGGGCGGGCGAGGTGACGGTGACGGCGACCGACGACGCGGGCGTGGAACACGAGCCGCTCACCCTGTCGATGGCGGCCCACGCCGCCGCCCACTTCAACTCGCGCGACCTGGAGGACGGCAACCCGGCCAAGGGCCTCACCGGGGCGACCGGCCCCGGCACGGGCGGCTGGCGGATTGAGTTCGGGAGCGACACGCTGGACGTAGAGGCGCTGGGACACCTGCGCGCCCCGGACGGGTTCGTGACCGGCATGGGCGCGACGGCGGCCAAGGGCGCCGACGGGCTGCTGCGGCTGGCCACGTTCAACCCGGCGAGCAACTGGCGGCAGGTCAGCCGCCTGCGGCTGGTAAACCCGTCGGAGGAGGACGCCGGGGCGACGATGACGGGCGTGGACGACGAGGGCCGCTCGCCCGGCTCGCCCGTCGTGCTGACCTTGCCGGCGGGTTCTGCCTGCGAAGTGGACGCGCCGGCGCTGGAGTCCGGGCGGGGCCTGGCCTGCGGCGAACCCCAGGCGGGCCTCGGCAACGGCGAGGGCAAGTGGCGGCTGCGGATCGAGTCGGAAGGTCCATTGGTGGCGATGGGCTTGCTGTCGAGCCCGGCGGGCCAGCTCTCCAACCTGTCCGGGACGGTGGCGCCGGATGCGGAAGGCGTCTGGCACGTGCCGCTGTTCCCGCCCGCCTCGGATCCGGAGGGGCGGCAGGGCTTCGTGCGGGTCGCCAGCCGCTCGAACCGCAACGGCGCGGTGACGGTTCGGGTCTTCGACGACTCCGATGTCGCTTACCGGCCCCTGACGCTCAGCCTGGCGGCAAACGCTGCGGCGCAGTTCAACTCCGACGACCTGGAGCTCGGCAACCCAGGCAAGGGGCTGAAGGGGAGCACGGGGCCGGGCACGGGCGCTTGGCGGCTGGCGCTCTCCAGCGACGGCATAGACTTCGAGGCCAACGCCTACGTGCGCCACCGCGACGGCTTCCTGACCGCCATGCAGCCGGCGGCGCCGGAGCGGGACGGGACGCACCGGATCGCGGCGTTCAACCCGGGCAGCAACTGGCGGCAGGTGAGCGTGCTGCGGCTGGTCAACCTAGGGAGGGAGGACGCGGAAGCGGCAGTGGTGGGCATCGACGACGGGGGCGCACGGCTGGGCACCACCGTGCGGGTCGCGGTTCCCGCCGGGGACGCAGTGGAGCTGACCTCCGCGGAGCTGGAGTCCGGCTTGGCGGCGGCGATAATGTCCGGTGCGCTGGGCGACGTCGGACGTGGACGGCGAAAGCGTCACGAGCAGACAGATGGAAGCGTCAGACCGATTCCAGGACCTTCAGTTCGTGACCGAACTTGATCTCCCATGGCCAGGGGTTCGGTCGGATGGCGGTCACGAAGTGAAGCTGGGAGCCCATGGGCCATGGGATCGGCCAAGATGGGCATTCTGGGATGCGAGAACTGGCAACGCACCGAGCCAGGGGCCAGGTCACCTGTTCGAAGCGGGTGAAGACCTCTGTGAAGACCGAGGGGCCCCGTGTTTTGGAGTGGTTGATAGACACCCAGTTAGACACCCATATCGAACTCCTTTTCAGGCTGGTGAGGAATGAGAGTTTCGCACTCCGACCGAGACTCATTCTTCCTGCATCCCATTGGCGTCCCGTGGACTACGTGGGATGACAGACACCGGGGAGACGGGACCGGGGACGGTCTGGGAGAGTGAATTCCGGATCGTCCAACAACCCACCGAATGAACGAGAATGAGGCCTGAGAAAGGTCTTTATTGTCTTTCAGACGGCAAAAATGACAGATTGATCACTCACTCTACTCTTGTGGCAACTGTGTCGAATTGAAAAACCGATGTGTTTGCTTGGAAAGTTGTGGTGGTAGACCTACAAATTCGCTGGTTCACACCAGACACCAATCAGGAAGCTGAAAGAAAAAGACATGGGTAAGCACAAACTGTTGCTCAGACTGCCATGAACTGTGTAGTTCTCCAGCAACATGGTCGTTTCGTCTCTTCTTCCAGCATCAAGAGGCAGGGGCATCTTGATGCATCCAATGCGGAAACAAGATCTCTGGCGTAGCGCCGGCTACGCGCAGTCGCAGGTACCACATTGAAGAGGAGCGGCTTCAAATTTTGGAGGACTCGCACCGTCTCGGGACACGTGCTTTTCAAGACGCGTTTTTCGTGGTTTTCCGAGATCCCTTCCAAATTTGTTGTCCTGCCTTTCATGGCTTGGTGTAAAGGCTTCTTTGAGTAGTTCTTTGGGCAAAACCATTTCACAGCGGCTGGTCGGTGTGTTTAATTAGATGCATTTGTTGCAGAACCAGGAGCCGGGTCCGTAGTAAGGCATCCAAAAGCAAAACTTGTTTGCAATAAAAACATGTCTCGAATAGTATCCAATTGTATTGTCTCGGAAACCAGGGGAATATTTTCCCGACGTGAACTGAACACTTGGGCCGATGAGCTGACCTATCCAATTCCGATGGGCTTTGACCCTCGCGCCGAGGCTCAAGGTCTCTCGGCTGATGAAGTCCCATTTGATGCAACGTGTGTTCCAGGAACTTTATATTTTAAGGGATGTCCTCCTTAGAAACCTGCTGGAGGGCGCCTACGCCACTAGTTCCTGAGACCCTAACCGGGGGGGTTCTCCATGTCGGAGAGGTGTCTGGGCAGTTTGAGACTTGGCGGGTGGCGGGTGCCGGTGGGAACCCACCCATTTGGTTGTTGGTTTTGATTCTTGTTTCAAGATACATGTGCATATATGTAGCTTGTTTCTTGACACATCCATTCAACCTCTAATCCTGGAGTCACTTCTTTATCCAAGTTGTAGATGCGTTGTCCACAACCTCAACAGAACTGTGAGGAACCTTCCCAGAACTGG
>JAODVQ020332097.1:0-11909 GCA_025400075.2 Phenganax stokvisi
TGGACTGCTAATCCATTGTGCTCTGCACGCGTGGGTTCGAATCCCATCCTCGTCGCAAACCATTTTATATTTTTTTCTGCCTCAAAATTTTAACTGTTATCGAAAACATTCATTATTTGTCTGTTCTAGTCGTAAACAATCCTTTAAAGTTTTTAAATCAAATCTTACGGTGCAAATATACAGAAAATTTTAAAGCTAGTGTTGTCATAGTAACGAATGTTGGTTCGATCAAAAGATCAAAGTATTTGCGCACAATCTTTTGATCAACTCGCTCATTTCTGCACGCATTGCGCTGCAAATAGTTCTACTTCATCGTATTAACATCAAGATATAGCTCTTATTTCTCAAAGAAAAAACAAGGAAATGGTGCGCTTTCGAAGACCTTCAAGTGATCGTCACTAATGTTAAATAAATACTTTGATAATATTTACAACATGCAAAGTAAGTGTTGAATATTTTTCACCAAAATTATCCTAGTGTGCTCTTCTTTGAAAAATATTTATAATTACTCTAATATCTTCTCTTAGAATACAGAATACTGGGCAAGAAAGGCGAAGGAACATTTTCTGAGGTTCTCAAAGTACAAAATGTCCGCGATGGTAGTTATTTTGCTTGCAAAAAAATGAAGCGACAATACGATAGGTATACTACTATAAATCGATTTCAACGTTAAATGTGTTGTTATTTCATTTCTTTTTTTTTGTTCAGTCTTGAGCAAGTAAACAATTTGCGCGAAATACAAGCTATGAAACGACTATCACCACATCCCAATCTGGTTCCTTTGAAGGAAGTGATTTTGTGAGTCATTTTTACAACACATTTTTACAAATGATGAATTATCCTCATACAATACTCCGTTAGTCCGTTTCTCAAAAGAAAGCTGTAAATAAATAATAGATTTACTTAACTAAGTGCAGCTGGTTGGAAACTTGGTTCATATTCTAATATTTTAATTTAGCGACAAACGAAGTGGGCACTTGGCGTTAGTATGTGAACTAATGGACATGAACTTATACGAGCTCATAAGAGGTAATCTAATTTTACACGCAATAAACAAATTGTTATTTTCAATTTTACAAAGCTTAATAAATCTTTTGACAGCATAACGGATCGTCAGCAATCGCCAAAACTTTACCAAAAATGCGCGAACATTCACGTGGAAAACGCTAATTAGTTAGAAATATGTTCGTTCTTTTTTCCAAGACTCCAACTTCCCTTACTGAAGTACCAGCATATTAAAAGTTCTACTAAAATACACAAAACTTTATTAAGCTATCGCCCTGTACTGTTTTATTTACTATAATATTTTGATGAAAAGCAGTAAAAGTTACCGCGTCTAATGAGACAGTTTTTTTCTACTTGGGCAGGTGGTAGAATGATGATTTGTACATTTCGCCCACGCAAATCGATATCGGCGTTTGAAACAAATAAATCTTTTACAGGAAAAGCACACTCTTGCATTTCGTAAAAAATTATAGAATTGAACTCTGGTTCATTCTTGTTGAATCATTTCTGTTGAGCAATCTACACCCTTTAGTTTAGCATCATTGCTTGAGTTTATTCCATCCTAAATTATGCATGTGTAACATAATGCACTCGTAAAATGATTTACTAGTCAGTATTCTACAGTTCTTGGTAGAACAAAGTAACCCTTGTCAATGGCAAGTGATGCCCCTAGAAAATTGACAAACTAGCCCTTATAACCAAAACATCTTGTGCCATGTGAAAATCAGTTCAAAATCAAATTGTTTTCTTTTGTCCCAAAGGAAGAAGACATTATTTGCCAGAAGAGCAAGTGAAGAATTATATGTACCAAGTTTGCAAATCAATCGACCACATGCACAGGTTATTGTCTTTTTTAATTCTTACGCAAAACGTTGTTTGAACTAAAAGGGGTCTCACACCCAGTTGTGACAAGTAGGACACCAAACCCACCAAACACATTGTACCCTGATTTTAAGAAAATTCATTCGGATATTCATTTCTAGAAATGGCATATTTCATCGAGATGTTAAGCCAGAAAATATTTTAATAAAGGTTGGTAACAATATAAAAGTCATTTCCTGCTTCTCAGTGAAGTCTTAAGTTTTATGAAGATGCTAAATGAATGCATTTCTAATTTCTTAGAATGATGTAATAAAGTTAGCAGATTTTGGGTCATGTAGAAGTGTGTACTCAAAACAGCCTTACACGGAATACATCTCTACTAGATGGTTTGTGTTTATTATTATAGGTGTTATCTTTAAGTGCTATGTTTTCACAGTGTATTATACAAAAGCATCTCTCTCAAGGTATCGTGCTCCTGAGTGTCTTCTTACAGACGGTTATTACTCTTATAAAATGGACATCTGGAGTCTTGGTTGCGTGTTTTTTGAAGTTCTCAGGTAAGAATCTTGGATGTTTTTCCCAAAATTTGATCCAGAAGGTCAGTCGGTGATAACTAATGGAAGTTTGTTTTGTTGTTTTCAGTTTACATCCGTTGTTTCCTGGATCGAATGAAGTCGATCAAATTGCGAAAATTCATGATGTATTAGGCACACCACCACAGAGTTTGCTGCAAAGACTCACCAAGTATGTTGAATTTCTTATTAAGTTTTGGAAACTTGAATGTTTGCTTTACCTTTATTCATTAACTTATTTTCTCTAGCAAATCGCGAAGTATAAACTTTCAGTTTCCACAGAAACAAGGCTCAGGAATACGAAAACTTTTACCACACGTTTCATCAGAATGTATAGAACTTATCGAACTAATGTGCACCTATGATCCAGATGACAGGTAAACTGTGATATCCTCTGTCCTAATTGCTGAATTGATACATGTTGTCAGGTGACATTGTCAAATCTATGTCTTCTTTTTTACAGAATTTCTGCCCGGCAAACATTACGACATCATTATTTTAAAAAACTAAGGTACTGTATTCATGTTTTTATGACTCCATAATATCTTAGGGTAGATCATCATCAAATGCTTGTAGGTTATATGACAAGTACTCGTTAGACATAATTTCACTTTCAGAGATGCAGATAAGAAAGCAGCCGCATTGGAGAATAAAGATGGGCAATCATTGACACGTGGAGCAATGAAGCACAAGACACACAGAAGAAGCAAGGTAACTACACTTGCAAAGTTCTTTCAAAGTTTGCAAAATACAGTTCCATAAACTCTTTTTACCATTTTAGAAGAAGAACCAACAAGAAAACATGAAGGTAAGATATCCAATGGTGTCTTTTTGAAACATTCTAGCTAGTTAATGTTTTGAATTCTTTGGTAGGGCATGGTGGGAGATGCGGGTGCATTTCTTCCCCGTATTGCGGGAGCCACACGAGCATCAAATGCTGCAACTGTCAAGTTCCCCACTTCACTTCCAAGCATCACCAAGATCTCAGAGGAAAACAATGTTAAGGTTTGTTCCCAGTTTATCAACCTCTCAGCTCATGATCTGGTTTTGATAGATTCATATATCTTCAAGTTATTCTCAGCTCTATCTTTTGATCTTTAGAACGTTAAACAAATGTTCTCACATTTCACCTTACCAGCGCTGGAGAAACATGGTGGACACTAGTAGTAACCAGAACTAAGCACCTGCTCAACAACAAACATCTCATGTACTGAGATCATTGAAATGTTACTCAAGATTGAAAAACTGACAGTCAAGTTTGGAAATACCTATAGGTATCCCTTTATGAAAGCTGCAATCTGTGCAGAGATGGTGCCTAAATGGCTAAGGCACTTTAGGATATCAACTTGTGAAAGTGCATGCAACATATTTTTTACAACTTTGTACAAAACAAATCTATATATTTTTAGCTGGTCCAAATGTTAATCTCACGAAAGTATATCCATCTTCCCTGATACACAATGTTAACTCGAACACAGCGAACGGAACGTCCATCTAATGTCACGTCCACTCTCCCAAATCTAAACTCTCCCACACTCTCATAATCGGTACACACCCCTCTCTTAACCACAATCTGGCCTACTTGCAATGTACCAGTGAGAATGAAATCTCGCTCAGCAAAATTTGCTCCAGTTTCTACAACAATTCTCTTGAGTTTTGCTGTTACCTTGAGATAAATATCAACCACCTTGTTTCCTGCAGAGCTAAAACGAGCATAAAAATAGCCTGGTCCTTTGCAGTAAGCATCTGAAGGATTGCCATATATAGGAAATAAGTCTGAAGTTACTTCAGCAGGGGGGTTACCTCCAAGATACTTATGATCAAATTTATCAAAATAATGTTCTTTCATAGTATTTGGTCTTTGTGATTCCTTTGGTCGGAAGGATGAAACAAGCCCAACATGTTGGAAGAGTGAGGCATCCCTACATTTTGTGTCCTCGGGCTTCACTCCTCTGTATTTCTTCCACCTTGGTTCAAGCCAGTCTACAGGCATTTCATCAAAAAACAAGCGCAGATATGAGGCAAGGTTTTGCAACTCTCTTGCAGGGTACAGCTTCCCAATGTAGCCCAGCAATGCAACATTTAGAGAAATCCATTCAGTTTTCTGAGAATCAATGAAGTCGTGAATCTTTGAAATGAAACTTGGACTAGCTATGACATCATCTTCAAGTTGCAAGTAATATTGCGAGAGGTAGCTACAGTAACACATCAGATAGACATAATCTAACACTTGCTTTGACCTCCATAATACTCTGTCCATGTGATCACCTGGAAAAAGTTGGATTAGCAAGAGAACAAGAGTTGGTTTGTTTTTCAGATGCAAGGTTCATGTGAAATTTTACCTAAGCTTCGATGTAAATCTTGTAAAGGCAAATAGTATTCTGAAGGTGCTTGGATGACCTGAAGCAAACCTGAAGTGATGTATTTATCAAACCTCTTCAACATTTCTGATAATTGCCTTTGTCTAAATGTCTCATCAACATCCGCAAGGAACACAACAATTGTGACATTCTTGTTTTCTCTAATGGCATTAAATATGCTGGTCAATGTCTTTGTGAGATAAGGTTTGGTTTTTCTTGAAATGCTGGGAATTCCAACTGACAGAAATCCTGGATATTTGAAGAAATATGACAACAGAACTCAGATAGTGGAACAATAGTGAAAGTACTATTACAGCCAACTTACTTTTGCCTTTGGCAGGTTCTTTCATGCCAACCAACAGGCTTTTATTTCTAAGAAAGTCAGTTCTTTTCAAGTAAAAATCCAAAGTGGACAAGTTAAGTGACTTCATTTTCTTTGCAACATCTAATTGTTTCTTCTGTGGCTCTACTGCAGGTCAAAAAAGCATTTCACATCAGTTCAAATACTACATTAAGCAGTACTACTGCAGTGACCGCTGCAATTCCATAACCACTGGAAATATAATCTAGGTTTTTAAGTGCAGGGAGCGAGGGAGGATAAAAAACATGTTGTTTCTGGGGGCATTTATCCCAGACCCCTACCTCCACCTGCCTTTCTGAAGTCACCTGCTTTCAAAAAGGTATAGCTTCTAGTGCAAGTTTTCTGATATTTCAATACCTTGCACAGTTGCTGTAGGTATGACATTAAATAGCCCATTACTTCTCTCATCAGCGCTCGACAATTTATTAGCTTGCAAAACAACATAACTCAAAGAAGATGATACTTTATTTTCTGAAATCTCGCATTCACCCATGAAACACAGCCAGTTTAATAAAGACACACAGCAGCATGCCATGGTCAAAGCTATCATTAATTTCTTCCAAAAAACACAACATTTTCGCCTGGGAAAGACCATTTCAGTTGGCCATTTAAGCTGCGGGCAACATATTCATGCGGGCTTAGGATTAAGGATCAACGTTAAGGATTTCTTAAGATTCCGATTAGATCACTCAAGAGTTTCTGGATTCGGTTTAGGATTGATTGATATCACCACTGGATATCACCGATCGGGAATAAGTTCCTAGAAACAAACGTGCTGAAGATGCTGAAAGATGAGGCCTCTTCCTACAACATTAACCAGATGGATTCAATATATTTTGCTTGGCATTCTTGTATTCTTAGTTCTAAATTTGCTACTAATTCGTGAATCTATAAAAAAGCCTGTTGAAAGAAAGGACTTTGAACCCAATTACAGTATAGGTAAGTTATCATGCTATGATACTAAAGAACGTAAAGAAGACGATTTTGTGTATGCTAAAAGTACATAAAACAAAAGTGCCTAATTGCCAGCTTACAAAGATTTGCTAGAAACATACTCGGTCGCCTCGGTGAACTCTTGGATGCCTGCAACGTAGGCTTGATTGGGTAAATAGATGGGTTTTTTTAAGGTACAGCAACAAGGAGTAATGGACTATCTCTGTCATCAGCATGTTTATCAAGAGAAGTATTGGACAGTAATGATGTGACACTGTACAGTAATAGACCACCAAATAAACTATGTAAGTTAAAGCTTCCATCCAACTTTGTAAATGCCAAGATGTCCAATGTACACTCATTCCAAAGTGTCTCTTTTCAGATTATTTAACCATCGGCATCCCAACAATTTCTCGTTCAGTTGGTAACCACTATTTGATGCAAACATTGCATACTCTCACAGCCAATCAAAGCACAGGAAATACAACACCCGACATACTTATTGTCTTGCAACTTGGTGATGGTGCAACAGAGAAGAGGACACATCTCGCCTCAGAAATTCAACAAAAGTACTCATATTTAATTGAGAATGGCATACTGGACATTATCCAAGTGTATCCCTCATATTACCCATCATTTGAGAACCTTAAACAAAGATTTGGTGACAAGGAGATGAGAATAAAATGGAGATCAAAGCAAGTGATTGATTTTTCATTTCTTTTGTGTTATTGCTATGGTTTGGGAAATTATCACTTGCAAGTTGAAGACGATGTAGTTGCCTCCCCATATTACTTTCTCAAACTTCAAGATTTTATTGAAGAGTATGAGGCAAAGGAGAAGTGGTTTGTACTTGATGCAGCAGTCCTTGGATACATTGGAAAGGTTTATCACAATCATGATTTGAATGAAATAGCAACTTTCTTCTACATTTTTTTTGATGAAATGCCTGTAGATTGGCTTGAATATAGCTGGAGGCAAATTAAAGGACAAGCTGGTTGGCGGCTCCGGTCTGCATCACTTTTTCAGCATATTGGTATCGTCTCTTCTTTGAGGAATAAAAATCAAACAGCAAAAGAACCATACTTTGATAAACAAAAACAAAAATACTTGGGTCTTAACCCTTCTGCCAGGCTATACACAAACTTGAAAGCTGAGCATAGCACAAATATCATGTCAGCATATGAAAGGGGGAGTGGGTATTTTTGGGGAAGGTGTCTTGATAAATCAAAATGTATTGTTAGAATGAATTTTGAGAAAGCTGTATTGTTACAAAGAGTTGTGGTGGAGTCTGGAGCAAACTTTGCTCGTAATGACACAATACATCATGGCTCATTAGAGACTGGCACATACCTCAATGGAAATGAGTGTGTACATTATGAAAGAACAAGTCCTACTCAGTTCAAAAATGGACATTTGGAATATATTTTCTCAAAACATAAGAAAGTGACTTGTTTAAAACTTGTGATTGACACACAAAGAGAATGGGTGTTTATTCGAGATATAAATATCTGGGGCACTTAGCGTTAAACTTTTCTGCAATGGTTTAGTTAGTATTGTTCTGAAAATGTGATTTAGCAGTAATTTATAACATTTAACCAAAATTATATGCTTTGCAGTTTAAATTCTAGCATTAACTTTTTAAGAATATCAACCAGAATGAGCCCAAGAAATAACTGCTTGGGAAGACTTAGTTTTTGCTGATGACAAAAACAATGAATATAATTGATAAAATACCAAAGACAGAGGTTCCAAGGACAAGAAATGGAATCAAAGCACCTTGTTCAGATTCAATACCACTGACATGAACTGCAAATGTGGTTGTCAAGTTGCAGAAACTGTAGAGATGATAATTTGATGTCAAAACAGTACCCCACATACAAATACATCACTTTGCATACAGAGTACAGTACTCTACATACAAATTAATACATCACTTTATATGTAGAGTATAGTACTCTACATGCAGAGTGAAGAAGCATTAACACAAACCTACCTGTATGCTGGGTCAACAACAGTCGCTTGGAACACATAAACCCCTTCACCATGCCAAGATAAGGCAGTTATACCGCTATTGTTGAGGATCTCATAAGCTTGATTCAAATCCATATTGTCTGAAGCATCCAAAATAAAGCAACTTCTATAGTTCTAAACAGAAACCACAATAGTCATTATTAATCAAAGTTTTATTACCAGAACCATGTTCTCTTCATACTTGAGGCATCCAGGCAAGAGACACGTCATCCATAGTTGTATTTATCATGCTTTGAAATGTCTGAGCTTCACGCAGACAACCAACCTAATATTGAAGACAATTGCTTTATTTACACTTGCAGTTTCAATGAAAAGAAACATATTTCTTAAAACCTGTGCCATGGTCGCTGAGAAAGAGTAATCTGTTCTTCCATTTAACTCAAAGACAACATAATTTGCCGACACATTCCTCAAGACTTTCCCATTCTCCAACCTAGAAAACCAAACGAACATTATAATGCAGGCAACCTGTATCAATCTATTCAGATTGTTCAGCATATTTATTACTTACAATAATAGGGTAGGTTTAAATGTATCATAATAGTTAACTTGAAGTGGGCAACCAAGTAACATGAAATCATACTGCACTGTCTAGAAAAGAGAGGTTTCTGATCTAAAACTAAATACTAAGCTATTGAGGAATAACTATAACTGCAGCTAAAATATTCTAAAGTACCTTTCTTAAAGAGCTATTAAGTTAGACATGTATCTACTTATAATGCTATTTATTCAGGATACCCACACCACTAATGTGTTTTTCAGTTGGGTCCTGTGTGACCGAGGAAACAAGACAAACCTTCATTACAGTGGCTCGAGACAGTGGCAACGTCAAGTCTAACAAGTAGTGATTCCTGAAGATCAAAATTAAAGAATACTTGACACTTGACTTGAAAAAATTTTAATTCACAAAGCATGCAGTCACCTTGGAATGGTGAAGGTATAATTTTCAAATACCGAACATTTTTGGGTACTCCTAGACAAGACCAAAACAAAATCATCCAGTAAGTTGTTTACTTTTACTTGTTTGAGAAGGCAAAAAAAGAGATCGATCTATTACACACCTGAGAACACTCATATTTCTACCTGGCGGACAGCCTACAATAATTTCTGTCTCCTGTCAAAGCAGAGATCATTTAGAACATGCAACGTTCATTTATTAAAAAAGAATGACATAACTGTTCTTGTTCTTACTAAATGCAATCCATTGTCTTCAAAACTTCTAATGTAAAAGGTTGCATTGCCAGCCTTATCCTGGACAGAACTGAAATTAAAGATATAGTGACCATCAATGCAAGGTGTCAAGTAACAAACAGAACAATGTCTGAAACACAGCAAAATCAGTTTATAGCTAGCCATGGTCAATGTCCTGCAATGTCAAATTCCAACAATTTTTGGTATTAATTTCTGTAAAAATGCATTGTCTCTTAATTACTTGAAAATACAGAATTTATTGATATTGCTTGACCAGTTGTCATGGCTAGCCACACCACTGAGCAAGGCTCAAGAAATTTACCTTGCATTGCTTTCCCTAGGCACTTGAGATATTTGTGCAGTCTATAGAAAAGTAAAGTATTTATTTTATCCTTGACAAGAACGCTTATAACTGTGCAACCAGCACTCAGTTACCATATTTCGCGTAACAACGCCTTTTGATTCAATTTCTTCAACACATGATGCATTGAACTTTACCAAAAACGGGTCTGACAACCCTGGCTAAAAAAACAATGAATACCATGACATAACTTTTAGTAATAAAACATTGGATATATACGTTGTGAAGATGAGAATCAAGATTTTCTCATACTTACTAAAAGTCTGTTATCTTGCCAAGGAAACGGGACAACCTTTGCCCACACCTGTTAGAAGAGACTTGACTGTACAGTGTCAGATAAGTTCGTTAAAGTTTTGCATGGTATAACCATAATGAAATAATTAAGCCACAGTAGTTTTTCCACCAATCATGTAAACAATATTTATGAAATTACGGTAAAAAACTACAAGAGCCTTAATTAATTCTTTTGGTTCACCGTCTTGTTTTATATCGTTATGAGACTGATTGAGCAATTCCCAAAGATTTTAAACGCTGAACACGCTTAAATTGTCAGGAATTTATTAGGAAATTCTGTGAATACCTCAATAGTTTCATTTTTATCCAAGAAATACATTACTCTAATGTTGTGAATGAATTGCTCGTACTATTAAAAATATGAAAACGTTGTTCAAATATTATACAAAGTCATACTGAACATAAGTTTCAAACTAAACTATTTGGTAGTCATACACACCTTGGTGCTAGCATTTGCAGCGTGAGCTTTTTCATTTGTAACTGAACACATAAAAAGAAGTAACAAGGACAGAAGGAAAGCAAAATTCATTTTTAAACATTTCGCCATTTTGTCCATTTTGTCCATTTCTCTCCTTAAATTTCCCGCGGTTGCGCAAACTACTTTCATGTCAGCGGTGTCAACGGAGTGTGGTTACGCATATTACTTCATGTTTCAGCAATAACAATATTTACAACACGGAGAAGCTTACGAAGTCATGCATATTTTTCACTCATTTATGTAAATATTGAAGCAAGTCTATTTACAAGCACTCTACAAGCCCAATAAGCGATCCAGCCAGCAATAATTATGCGATAGACAGCGTAATAAATGACATGACATTCGAGGCTCATTTACACTTTAAATCGAGGCATTTTTTCATATATTTCTCAACTATTTCAAACAAATTTCGAACCTAACTTTTCAATAGTCCTCATAAATCGATATTTAATGTAGATCGAGGTATTTAAATAATATTTAGGGTATTTATGAAGTCAGTAATATATTCGTATTCCAGTGTGAATACATATGGAGCTCAGTCAACGTTCCGTTACGTCAGAGGTAATTTAAAAAATACCCTATTTTTGAACTCAATAATATATTCATCGTCCAGTATCAATACGTATTGAGCTCAGTAAATATTCCGTTACGTTGTAAAAATATAAATGCTGATTGGCTAATATCCTATTTGAATGTAGTCAGAGCTATTCTTGGCTTTGGGAGCTCGCCACTATAAAAGGGGGCCTTGTTTACGTTATCACTAGAAACCGTTGGGAAAGTCGTAGACGTCTGATTAGTGAACTTGTTTCTTTGTTCAAAAGATTGTCCTCGAAATAGGCTATGAATTATTCATACATTCACTTATTTGAATATAGTAGCTAGTCTATCTACGTTCTACAAGCCCAAATAAGCGATATAGCCCGCAATAATTATGCAACAGACAGCGTAATAAATACATGATGATATCCGAGGCTCATTACCATTTCAAATCGAGCACTATTTCTCCTACATTTCTCTAATATTTCAAACAGATAGTCTTCATATATCGATACTAAGAGTAGATAGAGGTAATTTAAATAATATCTAGGGTATTTTTGAACTCAATATAAAAATATAAATTCTGATTGGCTAATATCCTATTTGAATGTAGTCAGAGCTATTCTTGGCTTTGGGAGCGCGCCAGTATAAAAACAAGCGTTGTTTACGTTGGAATAGTAACACCGTAAAGCGTTGAAAAAGTTGGCCAGGGAAGGTGATTGTCCTTGTGCCCTTTGTTTAAAAGAATATCGCCAACTACGCTATGAATTAATTATAGTTTCACTCATTTGAATATTCTAACAAGCAAATTTATGCTTCACAAGCCCAAATGAGCTTTAACTCAGCGTTACCAACTATAGGAAATACAAGACTCATCGATGCTTCAATTCGAGCCATACTTTTACTACTCGTAAAGGCCGTTTTCCACTTCGCCCGTACCGTAGCGTAACGTAGCGTATCTCTT
>JAODVQ020332202.1:0-11906 GCA_025400075.2 Phenganax stokvisi
AAAATTCTGCAAATTTCCCTGTTTTAGGGAAATTTCCCCAAATGTGAGAGCCCTGCCCCTTGAACAAGTATGGAGCATTAACTCTCCCCATTACTTCAGCTCGCGCGGAGAGTTATTGCGCCGTACTTCATGTAGCACAAAAAATATACAAAGTAGTGGTGGGCCATATAGTGCGAGACGTGCTAAACATACACAATAGTTCATGTAATCATGAACATTTGTTTATTTGTTTATTTTTACGAATTTTTTCTGGTCATGTGACTCCTGTCGAAATCATCGTTACTGAATTTTTTTATCGATATCAATTTTGTAATCTGCAATATTGAGGATATCGATATTTTTTCGATATGTGGCCCACCACTAATACAAAGTTTCAATTTGAAATAGTCTTGATTCCCATTGTAAACAGGAATCGTCCCTTCCTCTTTTTGGCCGTATTCACACACACGTCCACACCACTGGTCCACACAGTATTCACATCATATTCACATCCCTGACCCCACGCAATGATGCAGCCTATTCGCAGGCTAAATTGTGCATACGCGTCACAGGCAATAGCGTGCGTAGCAGGCGGTTTTTTTTGGGAAAACCAGTGGAAGGCACTTGGGGCATATTAAGTGCAATGAGTGGACACTTTTCACTGCTCAATGGACAAAAATGGCAGAAATAAAGACAAACTATAATAAGATATGATGTTTCTAAAACAGATTCTTAGTAAACAGAAAAAAAATCCTTTTAGTTATGTGACATTCAGATGAGTTACATTAGTTTCCAATCAATGCTAATGTTCTACTTCATAGCGTTGTGTTTGACTAAGAGTTGATTAAATTCGTGACATGCGTATAACTGACTGATTCAACATTCTGCATTCACGTATGTGAAATGAACACACGGAGTCTTTAAAGCTTTTTCAGGAATAAAGAATTTGCTTGGACGCTGTTACATATTCATAGTAACATATTCTGTAAAGTTTTACCAGTTTACAGGCAACTAAACACAATACAAATTCTAAGCAGAGTACGATGAAATATTATACCATTGAAAGTACATTTTGATTTCGAAAATGTTGTATGTAGGCTGTAGCAAGTGTGAAGTAGCTGCGTGGATTATTCAGGGCAAAACGTAAGTAACACTTAGTGAAACTGGTACAACATTAGTTCCTTGCCAAAAACACGCGAAAAATCTATCCCTGCAGGCTTTTGAATTCTTCCTTTATGTGCAATATAGCATTGACATCATTCGAAACTGGCGACGTAACAGGAGAACATGTTGGAAATTGCAAGTAAAAGTCATTTTAATCAAATAAAAAAAATTTAGAATACTAACTTAGTATATATAATGACTATCCTCCTTTTTATTTCATTGTTGAAAAAGTCCTTATTGAACTTACGAATCAATTTTCATGCACTAATTGATCAAAACTATGCCGAGTGAGCGCGCGAGGTGGTGTGCATCGTTGCATTTTCAAGTTGGTAGAGGGGGTCGTTTTCATGAATCCAGATTGACTTTCAATCCGGAATGAACTCATTTCATTTCAAAACAAACCTAAATGGTCTGCTCTGTCTTGATTCTAGATGATTGATCGTAGATCAGATAAGGGCGAATATAATACTGCAGAGCATCGTAGCACGGTTATAAATGTGTCCGCAACTTATGCTTGTGCATTAAAACACGCTTAACTCATTTTTGATACGACCGTCTAGGAACCATCTTGTCACGTCCATGCTTTCAGGTAAATGATTTTCTTCAGTAAATCTTATAATTTCTCTGACATGACAGCAGTTTTGTTAGATTACTATTTCTTTTGGTTTCTCTCATCTTTAATGCAAGCTTTGTTCCACTATCACATTAATGTATTCTCTACGATGGTTCATATTCACTTTGATATTTTTATTATTCGCATTCCTCTGGCTAATGAGTTTCATAGACTGTGTAACAGAAAACTCGTAGGAGTGTCGTAGACACTGAGGTCCTGTTCCGGAAATGCCTTTAGCACCGCCTATATTGACAATAGTTGCGTACATTATTCAACATTGCTTCTCTGACTATATATGTCTATCGGTTCGATTTTAACCAGTCAGTGGTGATGTTACGTTTCATACGCGCGCACATTGTCATTTCAGACACTTTGCAAAACTCGATGTTTCTTGTACACTACATATCGATGTGACGCACGTAGTATGTTACATCATATGCTTATATGTTGTCGCAAGGATTTGCCTTTCATGTTTCACTATGCAGAGAAGTGTTGAGTTAGAATACCCTAGTTATAACTTATACATCTGGTAGGTCAGGTCAGGTTATCTCCACTAATTTAGACTGTGCAGTGGCTTTCAACATGATTTACCAATTACTTAAAAGCTTACAATGCAGACTTTGCGCTTATCTTATTCACTGCACTTTCTGCCCACGTTGCGTCGTACAGTTTAATTTCCTGGGTAGATCTAAGATGTGCTATTATATTTAGTTTCCAGATACAAGGCATGCACAACTCAATCTCTGTTTGAAAATATCGTAGTGTGCAGAATGTGTCACGTAAAATCGTGTGATATAGATGTTGATGTATGTCTTTACTGAATTTTTAATACTCAAACAGACTGAATCTAAATTTTTATTTTAGTAGATATTTTTACACGGGAATTATAGTTGTGTTTACACGTAATTATGCCACGTGTACGCAGCAGCTGCTTGCTTTGCTGGAATTACCTTCCAACAAAAAGCAGATCTTCTAACTTCGCTTATTAATTTGTTTTTCGTGTGTTTTTATTATTGCTATTGTGTTCAGAAAGTTCTGCTTTGAATCAGATTTTTGCGCAGATTAATGAGAAAAATAATTTCTCGGTTCTAGCATAATCGAACATGCCAAACGAAATGTAGTATTGTGCACCTGTTATCACACGTTTTTCAACTCTGAAAATTGATGAGAAAATGCGTTTCGGACAATGACAGTCTGCTTATGCTCGCGATTTATCAAGAAAACTAGATGTCAGTTAAGGACACCTTTGTTCTGGAAAAGTTTAAAAGCGAACAAGGAAATTAGTTTGAGGATCCCTATAGCATTTCAAAATGTTTAATGTACATGTAATAAGTTGGTATCAAGCGCTTTCCATTCAGTTTTGCAGAAAAATTGGGCTAGTTTTGAATTTCTGTTCATGTGAAAGGCGCTGCTTGCTCGTTTCCATGGAAACTGAGTAGCGTCATTGAATCGTAGAAGCAGGTGTAACAATCTTTGACGGTTTTCTTGAGAACATTCTGTTTGTATCGCGGCTTCTTTCTTTCTTGACTTTATCTGTTTAATAAGTGTAATTCATGCAACTCATGCATTAAAAATTTACTTTGATTCAGCATATGAACAATGTTTTGTCATTGGAAACAAATTATAAGTAATGATTCCTTATCAAAATTTTATCTGTGTATCAAAAATTCTAATAAACTGGCGGCTGGAAATGTTGATATCGCTTCGAGGATTATCTCCATATTGCCCAGAAGTCTAAGTAGAAGTCGTGTTTTGTAATTATATACTCTTCAAAATCAGCCCGGTTTTGTCCATGACCAATTCTTTTCAAACGATGCTGAGTGTGCCAAATTCAGTCTTTTCGACTCATTGAAAATACCCTTCACAGTTCTGTGCGAGAAATAGCAGCTTCCATTTACTACTGCGCATGTTCAACTTTGACAACCTTGGTTGCTCTTTCTCTTGCTTTTGTGACTCTGACATCTCCAGATTTTCCGTCGCGCACTTTCGAGGGAATGGAGATCGTCCAAAGCATGTGGAAGATTTTTCTTTTCACTTGTCTTCGCTTGCCTGACATCTCCAGATCCCAATTCGTGCTCGCACTTTTAAGGGGATGGAGATCGTCCAAAGTACGTGGAAGAATTTTTTGCACTGAAGCTGTTCGTAGGTGTTTGAGGAAATAGTAGGCAAGACATTGCTCCTGTTGATGTTTGCTCTGGGCATGAGTTGTTTTGCTGCATGATTCTAGAGCTTGGTTCTCGTTTACTCCTTGCTTCTTCTCTGAGGGTAACCAACCACGGTGATCAAATTTAGCGATTGACTATTCTTTGCGTTTGCTTCTGCAATCATCTGTTTGCGAGCATGAAGTTATATACAAAACTAGATTTCTGGATCGTTTCGTTTCTGGGGCTCCTGCATCGTGGCACTGTTGTGACCAGTGTGGTTCGCTGTTATCGCACAGTTTCTTCGGGCAAAAATAGCAGCAAGCGAGACTTCCTTCGTTCTTTCTTGTTTACTTTAGTGTGTGAGTCATGACCTGAATGTATAGAACACGACAAAGAAGTGAATATAGTTTCACTCTATATGATGTCGTGGCTATTGTTATGTTGCTTATAATTAACACTGCAAGAGGTCTTTCAACTTAAGTCTTAGACTTCTAGCACCTAAACATGTGAACTCAAACGTGTGCTTTGAGTATAGTTCTTAATAGTAACACAATGGACTTCTATCTATCTATCTATCTATCTATCTAAAATTCTCATGTACTTGAGTCAAAACTGATTTCATATTTTGAGAAGATTATTGGTAGCAAGAGCTGCCATTTTATCGTGCTTGTTGGATCCAAAATCGGGAGATCTCCACCTTGTTGTAGTAATGATGTGGTCTTCTTTGTTATTCTATGTCTGTCTAAGGGGTGATTTTGCTTTGGTCTTGGGCAAACGTGGCTCGAAATGAATTTTTGAGCCAACACTGTATTGAAAACGGCGTGTGTGGAAGTTTCATCGAAGTTTCTCAAACTTTCCACTGACATCTTGTTTTCCATAATCTATAATTAATAATCTGCTTGATAATGAGAGTAAAGTAATAACTGTGGTGAAAAATGGAGACAGAAACATGGGCGAAGAAGTAAGTTTGTTTTGAACTCTCACAACTGTCGTGCAGTTGGACAAAGAGTATGCTCATCGTTGATAACAGCTCAGATGTACATTATTATTGTAACAGAAATTGCGGGTTTATTGCACCATACCGGCGCAATTAGCAGGTCACAGTAATCAAAATATTACAGGCAAAAAACGTTATATGCCTAGTATATAAAAATATTACAATGACCGATTTTCTAGCTGAATTAGAGCTAGTAATTGGTTCCTACGGGTGCGTTGGCCAATCAATAGCCATACCTACAAATTCTGTAAAGTCATCGCATTGTCCTTTTCATCTGTTTGGTCTGGTATGCTAATAAGTGATTTCTTGCAGGTCCACTATGTCGTCTAGTGTTCTCTGACGGACATGCCCGTAAAGAAAGGTTTTATGTCACCTCAAAACGTTTTCATCGAGAGTATCATAAGAAAGTTGGATGGCTCGCGTGAGTACACTACATAAATCTTTTTGTTCATATATTAAACAACTCACTACGTAATGTTGATTCACTCTCCGCTCTGTTTTAGCCGAACGTAACTTCATCCTTGGAAATGCTCAGTTGTCTGACATTCCCATCGTGTACTCGAATGATGGATTTTGTGCTCTCACTGGTTACAGACGCACAGAAGTGCTGCAAAATTCAACAAACTGTGAGTTCCTATGTGGTCAAGGAACAGATCCGCTAGCCGTGCAGACTGTCAGAGATGCGTTGCAAGGAAGCGATGAAAAAAAAGTACAAGTATTGTACTACAAGAAAAACGGTGAGTTCAGTTTTCTAATCCTAATCGCTAACCAATCTTGTTTCAGATTAACGTAGCAATTTAAATATTTTCAATACTCCCGACTACAAGTATCAAGTAAACAGAAGCATGTTAATGTATATCCTATTGTCACTCAAAACGACGTGTTAAGAAAACGTCGATGAAATTCTCATCTAATGAATCGTCACATGTGCGCAGTATTTCTCCAAATAGTGTTTCTCCTAGAATAATATTTTATGCATTTGAGCATCAAATATTTGATAAAAGTCTTTAATATGTGCGTGTTCATAGATTGTAAATTTTTATGACATTTTGGTAGAACGTTGTAGCAATTAACTGCAGAAATGAAACATAACGTATAAGTATAAGATGTAGTTTTCAAAAAAGTTGTGGGAAGAATATAATTATTTTCTCTTGCGTAATTTATTTTACGACATCTTGTCGTTTTGATTTACATCTTTTCTTGATCATCTAAAACGTTTTCAAATCTGCTCCAACTTACAACTATCAACAAAAGGGATAAATAATAAAATTTAAAACATGTCCATTCCTATCCGAGTTTACAAGTGCGCATCTGCAATTAAACTCGAATTAAGCCTCTAAACATCGTTACAACTCATTCTTCATTGTACACGTTCATAAAATATGAACTTTATTTACACCATATACCAATATTGGTGCACGTAACACATTGCAATATACAATAAAAGTTTACAAAAAGTACTATATATCTCTATTATAGATGCAGTGTATAAAATGTTATTAATATGTCAAAAGTTCTTAGTACATGATAACAAATGAAAGCATTATTGCAATGTAAATTAGGGTTGCTGTGTTAAAACATATTCTTCACCATTTGAAAAGTTTGGCACATCCCTTTCTCGTTGTTGGCGACAGTAATTGCACATGCAGTAAATGATGTTATTGCCAATTCATTACGATGCTTCTAGGTCGAGGTTTATATTTTATAGCAATGCTTTTAACTATTTGGTCATAAGTACGGGCAGAACTACTTGAATGGCCCAGGCAACTTTTTCAATAGTGTAGCAATTTGTATCACTGTTACATTAGACATGAAAACGAAGCTTGGCGACAAACAAACCTTTTCAAGGCGTCCTTTTCCTCCAAAAAAAACAGAGCACCGGTATGGCTTTGTAGACGCAGTAGTGGATTTTAAGTAAACCGAATTAGAAGTAGTAATATCAACATAATTTCGATCAAAATTTATGTCTGGGGAACTAAAATTGTTTTTCGTGGTTTTACCGCCCGGCACTATACACTGACGAAAAATGTTTCGCCGCAAAAGTGTGCTATCAACTTGTTGAATTATTTTTTTGTTTACAGCAGGAAATGTTTGACACCGTAAAACAGTTTTTTCCGTGTGCTATAACTAACTCGTGAAACAGATATAGAAAGGAAAGTTTCAAAATCGCTGTAATGTTTGTAGGGACTCATAAATTGCCTTTATCTCTGTTGTATTTGCTCAGGAATTAAACGTCTTTACGTTTGCACCAGACCCCAGTGGACATGGAGCAAATTTGTTCCCAGGCCATCTGTAGAGTTCTCATCCAAGATCCAGGAACCCAGGCCAAATTCTTTTAATCTACAATCCAATTCAGTAAGAAAGACCCTTACCAAGTTTTTAATACGAGGCGTTAAGCATTGACAAAACATTGAAGCGCTAAACTATTCTTCATAAACAAGAACTTTTGCAGCTATAGCTATCTATATATACACCAGCAAAATATCAGAAATTCGTACAGGCGTAGATATTGTTCGTAAAAATTAGACATACAAAAAAGGGGAAAATATGGCAGTAGCAAAGCTATACAATATTTCATTTTTGACTATTTTATCTTACACTTGACTCAGGTACGGCGTTTTTGTGTTCTGTCTTAATTGCTCCGATTAAGAATGAGAGTGGCTCAATCATTATGTATATCGTCAACCTTGAAGATGTCACTAGTTCTCCTGATCTGGACGACGTTAATGTGGGTAAGTACTGGCATCCAGAATATTTGTGCGAACTTCACCGTGCATAGCATCCATCTCGCCCATGGCTTCACGGTTAAACAAAAATTCTAACCGGTGAAGTCCTCGGCACGAGAATGAGCCTTAGGTGGACGAAATTGCTGGAGAACGAGCTTTGTGTAGTTTTCTATTGCAGCGCATTCTCACAACTGTTTAAATGTTCTCAATGACGTGCAATAATAGTGTTTAAAGAATCATTTAGTAGTCTAACACACTCACTTCATACTACTTGAGAACAAACAGCAGTCGAACTAAATTGAATACTTATGTTTGCTGTACAGTGATTATGTCTGTCCATGTATATACGTGCTGGTAAATAAACCAGTGCACAAGAATTAAAAATAAATTTTCAGTCAGGTGTATTTGTTGAGAGGTATTACTTATAAAAACAAATCAAAGATGAGGTTGCAAGGTTGCTCTAATTAATTATGTTAGAAATTTCCTAGAAGTTGGTGTCATAGTATAGAGTAGTTTCAGAGAGCACCGAGAAGCCTCGATATCATGAAATTATAACCCTGCGAAATGAAATTATAACCCTATAACTTTAATAGCAGATATTCATAATCTACGCAATTGCAGTTGTGTGTTGCTTCTACTAGACTTCTAGATTTAGGATTCACCTCGAGAATTTTTGTTTTCACTGCGATTTGGAAGATAGAAATTTCAGAAAATGCTCTTTGTGAGGTGCTAAGCGATTGACTGTTTTATTGGACTGCTATTTATATGTCTGTGGTGAGAGAAGGGTTATCGATGAACCCTGATGCTCGATATGGTGCAAACAACGACTTCTTTTTAACAATAGAATTATTTGTCAGCGCCAGGCGGACTCGTTTTAATTCTGATATTATGGCATATGTTTGATTTGATGTATGCATCAAAATTACAGTTATACACAGAGCATTCCGTATATAACTTCGTCACCAGACTCATGTTTTAGTGTTCACTTATTTTTCACAGCTAGTGTGCTTTCATGCATCGTGGCTTTATTCTTAATAGAAAAACACGTGAAAATTTCTGCGCAGGAGAGATGATTCTAGTTAAAATGCAGTTGACCTGAACTTGTCATTAGCTTTCGCACTCATGCAGGAAACTGCCTTGTCAAAAATAGATCGTGACTGCACGGCAAAGGATGAAATTGATATTTTACTATGCCTGTGTATTGTTTAGTACAGTTACCCTAGCTGTTGCGTTTAACTGTGATACACTAATAGTGCTTACATACTTCAACTCTGCACTGCGATGTATTTATGAAAGTTTAATATCGGTTTCGTCTCTAAGAACAGCAGATGTTCCATTGAAAATTTTGTCATCAAGTAAATTACGCTGATAATTTTTGTACGACGTTGAGTTGCTGCGAAGAACAAGTTGTATATTGTACCTCCATCTTCGACCTAGTTCGCAACCGAATTTGGTGGAGTTGATAAGTCATAGCACAGTGAATCTTCTCTGTTTGCGTAAGCCGCCGGGGACCGTTATTTAATTATCACAGACTATAAGAAATTATTTCCACTTGTCGCTTTCTGATGGCTTGTCTTCTTTGGGTGTTGGATGAGCATTTTAATATCACTTTTTGATAAGAACGTCGCGCGTTTTGTTTTTCAAGGTTTGCACTATCAAAACTTAGCAACATTATGTAAGTTATAAACGTGTTGAAACGTTCGCCTAGATTTGAGCATTGAGACACCGCTAAAACAACTCAGATTTTGAACAGGTCAGTTTACTTAACGCGCTTGATTGTTCAAATCGCAATTTGATGAATCTCTACGATCGTGTCATGCTGCTTATCTGTAATTTTGGGTTCTTGTGAGTTTTAGTCTGAATCGTGACATGCGTGACGTTAGAAGTTCGTTTGCTGCGAGAGATCTGCAATAATGGCAAAGAAAAAATGTTGTGGGTTGGACTAGGTTAAAAGGATAGATGTAATTTGCAAGTGATCACACATGCAAGCAATATGTTGGCATTTTAGAGTACAAAAAGTCCATAATAGTAGAAACATAATGTTTTGAATTATTTGCTTATATTTATACTATATATTTTTATCTCAGTTTTAAAGACGAATCCCTGGCAAACGATTCGACGTCGATTATCAAAAGGAACATTGAAGCTGGCAGCAAGCGAGAATGGGACGTCGGACAAAGACACCAAGGGCATTGAACTCAAGGAATCTCTTCTCAGTTCTGCCTCGAATCCCAAGAAAATGAATACTGATGTTATATTAATCGATGACAATCGTCTTGGTGTTCAGGAGAACTCCATTGAGGAGGAAGCATTGATGTTCAACTTCAACCGACGTCGGGCGACATCGTGCGTCGAAATGTCTCCAAGGATGGTGGAAGATCTACGTAAGGACGATAAAACTCAAGAGAAAGCCGACTCTCTTGATAATTTCTTGAGCAAAATGACTGCTAAAAATCACGCAAATTCCTCAGTCTTAAAAACTAAATCAAAGCAAACCTCTATGGCAAGTTTACAAAGCTTTACCAAACTAACTTTGAACTCTAAGATGCAGTCAACACCTGATCTTAATAAGCCGAAGAAAACCGAGAAATTTGCACAGGTATACGCGTGGCAATAGTTACGTCTTTGATGTACTCTAGATTGTAATTTTGTTGATTACCTTTATCCCTTTGTCTCTTGTCTATTGTTTTCTTTTCAGCGAAAGCACTTGAACGTTTTTCTCTAGCAGGAACCAGTAGGATTGCTAGAATACAATAAGAAAAACAGTAAACCGCCTATCTTACTATTGACTTGTATCAAATGATTTCAAAACAACTGCATACTTGATAGGACTTACCCGATTGCAAACAATAACAGGCACACGCACTGTCTAGCTGGCATTCTACTGTTATATCTAAATTAAATTATCTATCACATTTCGATTATAATCTGGTCATCTTTCGTTTCCCTTCTTCACTTTCGATATTCTCTTCTTAGGTGTTGTCTCTGGGCACTGATGTTCTTCCCGAGTACAAACTTCAATCTGCACAAACGCATCCTTGGACGATACTTCATTACTCGCCGTTCAAAGCGATCTGGGACTGGTTCGTGCTAGCTCTAGTCACCTATACTGCTGTCGTCACTCCTTATAATGCATCTTTTGGGTTGGCCATGGATCAGGAGGAAGAACCTGGAAAAGGTTTTCGAAATGGCACTTCGGGCGGTACAACAACTTCATATTCTGACCCTCTTACTATTGTGGACTACATTGTGGATATAATGTTTGTTATTGACATATTCATCAACTTTCGGACAACTTATGTTGATGGTAATAATGAAGTAATCAGTAGTCCTTGTCGGATTGCTGTTCATTACATCAAGACATGGTTTATTATTGATATGCTCGCTGCTATACCATTTGAACCCTTGTTTATGATTGGTGACCTTGAGAAGGTAAAGTCTTTCATTAAGCAAAATTATGCTATTTTTGTTTGCTAACATGCTGCAGATATCAATTCCCAAAAGAGCGATTTGGAGTGATGCCGTTCTTTTAAAATAAACTAGGGTCCTTACGTTTCTCTCAAAAATAGTATAAGTAATATAATGAGGCAATACAAACGTCCTACTTGTACTTATTGAAGAATTTCCAAGGTGGAAAGTTAGCCTGCCTCGTCGACGTAAAAATATCCAAATAGTTGCCGACAGGCGTTGGACAATCCCGTAAAACAACAAGTGATTTTCTTCACCCTATACTTTTCATATTTATTGATACGATTTGTCATGCAACCTCTTTCCAGAAAACAACATTAATCGGTTTACTGAAGACTGCTCGGTTACTTCGTCTTGTGAGAGTTGTAAGAAAACTCGATTATTACTCAGAGTATGGCGCTGCAGTATTATGTTTATTGATGCTGGCGTTTGCACTTATTGCTCACTGGTTGGCGTGTATCTGGTACGCAATTGGTAATTTTGAAAGACGAAATCCTGCAGTGAAAGGCTGGTTAGATTCACTTGCTGAAGACACTAATCAGCCGTACAGTAGTTCTGGAAACACCAGCGGACCAAGTCAGCAGTCCAGATATGTCACTGCTCTGTACTTTACCCTTAGCAGTTTGACAAGTGTTGGCTTCGGTAATGTTTCACCAAATACTAATGCTGAGAAGATCTTCAGTATATGTGTTATGCTCATTGGGTGTAAGTATTGTTCAATCAGTGAGTTAATATGGTTTGTCAGTTTGCGTGTTTGTTTGTTAGACCCTGTTCACATGAACCCGGGACAAAATGTTGTCCCGGCCAAGCGAGTG
>JAODVQ020332309.1:0-11906 GCA_025400075.2 Phenganax stokvisi
GCGCCGTAGACCCACCATGGAAAGTTGCCTCACCCTCCGCGAGCAGAGATTCAGCGAACTGCTGAATTCCGTTCTCTGTCGGAGCCACGTCAACGCGAAGAGCCGCACGAGTGACCTGCAAGCGGAAAGCGACTTGGGAGGAGCACTTTGCGAGATTCGCAGCATAGCGGTCCAGAGTGGCCAATAGGAGCACCGGATCTGGAGGTTGGATATCAAGTTCTTGCACCCTCGTAAGCCAGCGCCGCCATGCCCTCAACGAAGACAGCCATTCACCAAGCTGAGATGGTACTTTTTGGTCGACCAGTTGCTTGAGAAGTGTCGTCCGCTCTCCCAGGCCTCCAGGTTGGTAAACCCTGAGGATCTTGAAGATGATGCTCACCGACCCCACTTCTCGCTGCGAGACCAGTTCTGCACGGATAGACTCTGGGATGGCCTTCAACAAAGCCACAGATCCTCTTTGCTCAATGCGAAGCCAGGGTGGACGCTGAAAGGCCGGTGGAGAAATCGGCATCAGCCTCAACCTCTCCATAGGCTCAGAGTTGAGCCAGACCCTGTAGAGAGTTCCCGCCACATTGAGGACCTCATCCCACCACATCGAAGAGCTTGAGCTCATATCTCTCAGGAACGGGCCCACAGTGGTCAGCCAATCACCAGCGATCAGGGGACCAATCTCAGATTCGGAAAGTTCCTGCAAAGGTGGCAAATCGACCGCACGGACCGACTCCTGCTGGGCCATGATGCCTCCCAACCAAGCAGGTAACCCGGCATATGGAGCACCGGGATCACCACCACCACCTGGTGCCCCAGGGAAGCCTCCTCCGCCACCCGGAATGCCACCGCCACCCCCAGGAAAGCCACCGCTGCCACCAGGAAAGCCACCGCCACCACCAGGAAAGCCACCGCCACCACCAGGAGGGCCACCGCCACCACCAGGAGGGCCCGGAAAACCTCCACCCCCCGGTGCACCAGGAAAGCCTCCACCGCCGGGAGGACCATGTAAGCCCCCACCACCGCCAGGATGCCCAAACGGTTGACCTCCTCCAGGAGCACTACCTTGAGGCCGGTCAGTTGGGCCATTCCCGCCAGGAAGAGCTTCTCCATGAAGTCCCCCACGGCCACCCGCCCGACCTTGCCCTTGAACACCCCAAACTGGATGCCCTCGACCGCCACAGCCTAGATGCCCTCCTTGAAACCCGCCTCCATTGGGGTTTGCCGACGAAGCACCTGGAGCTGGACCGTTGGACGTACCAGTAGGGCATGGCTCACGAACCGAAGGCTCTCTCTCACTCGTAGCTTCACCTGGAGCGCAGGTCAGCTTCTGTAGATCTTGTCCCGCATCACCGAGAACTCGATCGGTGCCACCCTTGGAGACCCCAGGCTCAAAGAGACCCGAACCCAAACTAGCAAGCGAGGCAAACTCATGCCCAGGCCCACCTGCACATGCCTTCGACAGAGACTTGGACATGTCCATCACGCCCATCATGCCTCCGGCAGCCACGGATGAAACTCTGTTGAAAACCTCCATAAGGCTTGTTCTGGGTGCTTGCTGCCAAAGGGGGTTTGCACCATAGTCACCAAACCCACCATAGCCCACATGCCCCCCACGAGCTCCACCTCCAGCCAAAGCGCCAAGCAAGCCTCCATCATTCGGCATACCTGGAGTCCAGGAAGAAGGCCTCATAGTTTCCCACATGGATCCCCACGAGCTTTGTTGCCCCATAGGACCTGTCGATTGACACCATCGTTGGTTCACCTGGGAGTTCCCCCAAGCTTCTCTTTCCGACCATAGGCGACTGTTCTCACTGATCAGACCCTGGATGATTGCCTGGACAGCATCGGGCATGTCTTTAGTCGGACTTGCCCCCGGGGTATCACTTGGAAGAAGCTCCGTCGACTCCGATGGAAGGTCAACCGGACGAATCGCTCGAAGGATCGCTTCCTCCTTTAAACCCTCGGACCAGAACGGGTTCCAGTTGGCAGGACCTAAGACAACCGGAGGCCCTGCCGGGCAGGCTACCACTCCCGCCGATGGTGCCACATCTTCGATGGCACGGATCCCACCGCCACTGTCGGGCGTCTTCTCCGAGACACCTTCATCGCTCATGGCGAAAGCTAAAAAAAGATCCAAGAACCCAGCCAAATGGCGTGGCTTGGGCTCATAACCTAGATCAAAGGAAATGCCTTCCTTTTTTTTTCTTCTTGGTACAAAAGGGCTTCAAGCAAGTATTGACCATGTTTTATGGCATCACACGAAAATCAAGCGGCCGATCGAACTGCTATGATATTGTCTGGATAGCAGGCTGCAGTGGCTGGAGGCATTCAATTTAACTCAAATGCTCTCCAGGTCAAAACTGAGGTACTGAAGGTCGAAACTTACACGGCGAGATGGTAGAAGTAGAGGATACTGGTAGTAGTGCAACATTCAACCATCGCCGGCCATCTATATATCAAGCGCGAACAGTTTCTCTGATGAGATGCACTGACCGATCAGGAAAAGCTTCTGGGAAGCCAAGAGGCATCTGAGCCATGGTCAGGATCGACGAAAATTCCCCGTTTGCAACGTACAAACCTGCCCTGCTTGAGTCATAAAAATATTTGGAGCAGAATTTCAAAATTCCCCCCCCTGGGTCTGTCTCCATTGCTAACAAGAGTACTATTAATGAATCTCTATATGAGCATGACTGTTTTCCCTAAAACTTTGTACACATGGTTTTTGTGAAAGCCATACAGCAGAATTCTTAAAACCCTTTTGTGAACCCATGAAGTTACTCTGATCCAGTACATGTTAAACTTTTGAGTGTATGTTGAAAAATAAATAAACTCACCTTCTTAACTTACAGGTGAATATTGCGAATAATACTTTCAGCATCTTTCAGTGTGTTGCCAGAGGCTGACATCAAGGCAGTTCTGATGAAGCCAAGTTGCTCTGATGTGAACTGTGCTGTCCAATAAGAGTTGTCATGGGTGTACCTTGTGAAAAGCTCCTCACCAGCTCTGATGGTCTGTGTGCTTTTGAACCAGATTTCGCTTCCTCTTATTAGCCACTCACAATTTATGCGGGCTTTGACAAGGTGACCAAATTTCTCTCGCGCAAAAACAAATGGGAAGGTGCCGTCTTGGATGATCTTTCCTAACCCCAGTGGACAAAGAGCACCATCAACTTCCAGGGCAACATTGTTCCTGATAACCTTTAAAACGTAGTCAGAAGAACTACACTGCAATGCTGCTGGATGAAATGGTGCTGTAGGAGCGTAGCTTGTTATCCAAGTGTTTGGAGGAATTGCCTTTAAGGTAAACAAACCATTTCCTGTACTTACACCTCCAAACCCAACCACAGTTGACTCTCGTATTTGAAGGAAAGCTTCACCCGTTGGTGTGTGGCTGTACTTGACATTGCCAAGAGGAGAACTGCATAATTTAAGTAGGTGTGCAAACATGTAATAAGCTTGTTGTGACAAGTAATAATTATTGTTATTATCTTGCATTTATCAAAACATATGGCGAGAATTGTGTAGTAATAGAGCTTTATCGTTATCATTAAGATTGCCATAAAATACTCATTTTATATTATTTGTTTAAGTTTTTGTTCTAAAAGTGGATAACTTTGCCCTATCCATTAGATAAGATTTACAGATACATGTAATGGTATTTGATTTTGATCTGGTTATGAAAACTTTATATGCTTACAAGTAGTTTATCCTTTTGGTGAAACCTACTATACATTACGAGTATCTACTCTTTAAAAAACTACTGTATTTGTAGACCCAGGAATAAAGAAAAAAACTAGATACTAGGGTCTGGGGGCATGTTCCCCAGCAATATACAGTTAAGTAGATAGCTGAGCATATAAATTTACATGTATGTTTTGTCTGCAACTCATTATTTGGTGCTAACTTTTTACTAAAACGAGGAGGTAACCAACATCTCCAATTTAATTAAGTTTAATTTAGTTTAAAAACCAAAGTCAGTGGAGAATGTCAGTGATATTTATTTGAACTTGTTTGACATTATGAGTTCTTAAAAAATGTACAAAGTCATGTAACCCTGCAGTGTCTGGGCTTAAAAGTGACAGAACATGTGCCAAAACTCCAAAGCTTTAGAAACAAGCATTTTTTAATTATCCTACTATTATTTCAGTTATTAAGTTATATTTGAAGCATTCTTACATGAAATTTCTCTGAAGAAGTACTTAATTTTCACCCAAAAACTTCTGGCTGACTGTAAAAGGTGTTTGATGTAATGAAAACTAATAAGAAGTTTGATTGAGTCAAATTATAAAAACTTTCATATGAATGTAGATCCCTTAAGCTTGAGGCAAAGCTAATCAACAATACTATATAAAAAGCCAAATAATAATTATTTTGTATGTGAAGGATCTGAACTCTCATACTGTACATGTTTTTATTACTTGTTACAGCATGTTGAAGTAAATGTACTGGTACATGTACTTACGTGACTGAGGTCATGTCAAGGACAAACCCATATGGCAGGTTAGAGATTCGGTTTTGATGTTCCCTGAAGTGAGACCTAGTTGCAGTCTCAAGCTGCCTTTTGACTCTCCTTTCATGCCATGGTTTGAACCGGAGAGCTTCAATTTGCCCTGGCTTGGAGAATTTCAGTGGAAATCCAGTTTTCTCTGCTGCAGCTTGGTCAAATCCTTGAAACTCCCTCAGGGTTGGATCTGACTGGAAGTTGTCCTCCTGCTTGGCACCAAGTAGGAAATCCTTTCGAACGCCTGACCAGATGGAACCAAATCCATTCTCTTTGGCTATCTTCTCCAGTTTGAGTAAATTTCTGTCTGGACTGTATCTGCAATCAGGTAAAAGAGTTATTGCGTATCTTGTACAGATTTAAAAGTAGTTGTCTCCAAATTAGACCAGACCAATTGAATTTCCTGTTTTACAAACATTTAGGTCAAAACTTAAGATTGGAGGTGGGAATAAAAGTAAAACTTTAGGAATATGCCATAGAATACAAAATTTGGTAAATACCGGTATTGACAATATCAATAAATTACTGTCAGTATTGGTTTAAATCAAGTTTTTGTAATTTAACCCCTACACATTTAAAATCTTGATGCACATGGTCACAGATCTAGAACTGATCACAAATTACAGATCTACTATACATGTACTTTTATTAACCAGGGAAATGCTCTGACCTTTCTTTATTTTTTTTTCATTTTTGGATGAATTTGAATTTTTTTTTCAGCAGATTCTTAAAACAGGAATTTAAAATGGTCTGGCCTTAGACATGCCTTTTAAATTTTACAAAACTTCCAAGTTCTGTTAACCACATAAGGTGTACAAATCTGCAAGAACAAGTGCCGGGAATTTTTGGAAAAGTTCTCGAATTCATTTATAGAAACCCCAGAGTGTGACAGTGATGGCACTGACAGAGTCTGACAGCACTGCATAACTGCATCAACAACTGACACTATTCTGACAGGGATGTGCACACAAGTGTTACAGTGATGGCAACTGACAGCACTGTTACATGTACAGTGAAGTGCACACTAGTTTGATAGCAGGGGTGACTCATAACATTGTGACACCAGTGACAACTGACGGCAAAGTTACAGCCATGTGTATGACAGTGGTGAGATTCAGCACTGTCCAACTTCAATGCTGTCACAAAGCTGTCAATTGTCACCATTTTCACATGTGCATACACAATAATATTATAGCACTATTAAATTGTCATTGTTGTCACAATGCTGTCACTGTCATACTAGTCTAAAAATGTTTTTAAAAAAGTGTTGGCCATCACTGTCACAACACTTTCACAGTGCAGATAATTACACTGCTGTCATAGTACTGTCACTACCACCATTCTTACACTAGTAATTGGTACCGTTGTAATGGTGTTGCTGTGACAATAACCAGTATAAACCAAGCAGGTCAACTTGAACGTTCAACAATCTAACTTAAACTAAATTGTTAAACTGATCGAGTTCAATTGAGTTCAGCAATCAAACCAAATCTAACTCAAACTTTTGTGAGTTTAATTATGGAACATAATCGAATTCCAAAAGTCTCGAAAAGGTTCAATTTAGTTTGATATTGTATAATATTGTTCAATTACGAACAAAAATATTGTTTCCAGTTTTTTACAACAATGTAGGTACTGTGCACACACACATAGTCAACTAGGTATGCCTTAAGTTGGTTAACATTACTTCAAACTGTAGCTTCTTTAATATTTTATAGAACGAAACAGAGCCCAAGTACGTTCAGCAATTGAACACCATCAAACAATTTATTTCAATTAAGTTCAATTTAAAAAAGGTTCGATTTCATTCGAGTTGACATGCCAGGTATAAACGTCAATCCCTGTGCCTTAGCTGTGGGATTCATTTTCGTATGTGTAGTTATTTGAAAGCTAGAATGAAGTCTGTTTTTCCTACTTTCCAACTGTTTCAATTGCTCCAAATTATTGAAAACTGGTGCAAAAACTTAACCATGTACCTCTTTATAGGGAAAAAACTAGCAGGTGCATGTATGTGAGAGTAAGTACCATATCCTTACATGTAGTATCATTGCATCTTTCATTTCCCAGTTAGGCCAAACTGAATATTATGCGTTACTGTAACTAGGATAGTCACATGACCAACCTTAAACTTCAGACCTGTTGTCCATTGGTGTACTGGTAATAAAGTTGAGTTTGCTATTAAAGTAATAAACCCAACTGACCATTTCACCTCTTGATCACAGTTTCATAGATACATGTATACACTGCCTATAATTATTGTAGAAACTGTTAAGATAACAAAAATTTTAGCCTAAACTTAAAACAATATCAATGAACTCTTACTTTTTCTTGGGTGTTTATGACCCAAACTGTGCATAATATTTTGCTTGGCCTTATAATAAAAAAAGTGCTCTTCCCCTGATCAATTTTAAACCAGACCGGGTTTATAAGGGTACATTTGATTAACCGTAATTATTTTGGAATAGAAGTACATGATCGAATACATAAGAAATAGAATTTTGATCCCTAAAATGCTACTGTCAAAATGCACCAGCCAAGTGGTTTGTTTTATGTATTCCTATTCCATTTTATCTGAGGTTAATCAAATGCACCATTAATTAAGTGGACTATTTGGATCAGTGACAAAAAAAACCAAAACCTACTTGGTAAAAACATGACAGAATCCAGATAACACCAGCAAAGCGTTTAGGTTAAGTAGGAATGGTCGCTCAGGTGTTGCATTCCTTGGGTCTATATTAGACAAGATCCTAGCCTTTACAGAAGGCTCTGATCCCGAGAGAGACTTGAGGATCTCATCTAATACAGATAGCTCTTCAGAAGAGGGAGACCTTTTCCACAGAAACCAGAATGAAGAAATTTGTCTATTGTAGTTGTCGGTTACATGTACTCCCTGACCAAACCTGCATTGTTCCTTGTGAATGGTAGCACTTGCAAAGATTCTTAGGTAGTAATGCACTGCTAGGTGTGATAAATGACCATTTTTCCGTTTGAAAACAATGTTATTTGAAACTTTTATGAAGTGAGTTGTGTAGAGCTCTGGTGCATCAATGGCATGCAGTCTGTGGAACACTGCACCAACTAATGGATCTTGGGGCTGTGCTTCACTTCTAATTTCAATTAGCCCATCACCATCGTTTGGTACAAGTTTTTTGATAGAAAATGGTTGTGACAAGGAACTCGATGAAATGTTGTCAACACAGGAAACAAATGGATTTAAAGGTTCATAGGCTTTGGCAATGTTGGTAGGGACTGTGAAGTTTTCTTCCATTATATCAGCAGCTATGAGGACAGATTGCCTGACTACACTATTGAACAAGTGCGATACAGGCTCGTTTGCAAATGACAAAAGAGGGAAAGCAGCTGTGGCCATGGCAACATAGGTCATTTCTCGTAGTGATGTTTCAGAGACTCCAATCCTTGGCTCATGACTGAGAATATTGTAAATGTTGTTCTCAGTGTTGTTGTTGTCATCTTCAGTGGCTGGGTGTTGCTCCACTAGACCTTCTGCCTTTAGTAGTAGTTTTCCTTCAACAAATAGGTTAAATTAGTGTTACACAAGTGTTTAAGCAAGTACAAAACCTGGATCACATTGGATCAACAAAACCTGAAAGTTTGGAATAGTTTAATTTGGAGGGCTTATTTTGTTTTCTCTTATCCTGCTAATGATGAGATAACTTCTTTTGTGGTGTCCTACATGTATTTTCCACTGATATTGACAAGTTTGCATGTTTTCAATGTACTGTATGCACAAAAATACATGTAACCTTTAATTTTCAATTAACCCTTTCAGCCCCAGGAAGTTTATCAACATCCATCTTCTCCTTACAATATCAATACAAAATCAGTCATTTTGTTGTGAGAATACAGAAATTGATCACACACTGCAAATTATCAAATATGAAATGTAAAATTCTCCAAACTGTTTAAAATGAGAGTATAGATACCGTTTAGGAGAATTTAGTAACACATCATTTTGTGTTTAGGGCTGAAAGGGTTAAGTTACCCAATGCTAGTCATCTGTGGGAGTATTGCTTTGCACGTGCGAGTTTCTATGGGATATGGAAGCATGATCCCCCAGAGAATTTTGAAAATTAGACTCTGAAACTCAATTTCTTGCATTATGAGACCATTTTTTAAAAAAACAGAATGATACTTGTTATATCCATTATCTCTCTTTAAAATTAAAATGGTTTTGCAAATTTTACAGGCCCTAGATTTGCATTTATTATTTGGCAGCTTACACAAGTGCTTTTAAAAGCAAGTACAAAACCTGGATCATGCTGCAATGTGCCACGTGTGTTTTAAAACATGTAGTACATTGCAGCATTCATTAAGGTTATGGATCTTATTTAGAAATGAAGTTTGGCAACATAAAACAATCAGATTTGACAGATTTGGTAGGAAATAGAGAATTTTAACACAGTTGCAGAGCTCAAGTCTTTTACTGGATAGGTCGGTCAGCAGGTTTTGATTTTCAATTTGGGTCCAACCCACAAGATGCTGGTCACATGTACAGTAGCACCAATGCTTGTATTGTTGCATTATGACAAATGGCTTGAAAACATCATGGATGACAAGGGCAATAATGACTCCTTATAACCTTGCATATATTCTTCCATAACAAATAGAAGAGTTATTATGTACCTATTTCTTTGGCTTGTTGAGTTTTCAGCTGATATTTTTGCTCAATAGCACAGTCGAGTTTGCCAATGATCTGCAAATGAATTAAGGACAATATATGGTTATATGATTTAGTGATAATAATGTAGTAGTAGCAGTAGTAGTAGTAGTATATATAAATAAATTATTTTTATCATTATTTTTATTATAAAAACATTGATTAAAAGTGAAGTATTTTATTTTTTATATAGTTTATTATACATACTGTATATTTTATCAGTGAACATAATTAAGCCACAGGTGCTGTTCATAAATTTCATTATTTATGTGAGCAAAGTTGGGGATGCAGTTTCTAAATTGTGAGATATTTTCTACAAATAATTTTTTGCATGCTAAAGTACTTTTCATGCAGTAAGAACATTATGTCAAGCTAGTGTCAGCTATTACAAGAGATGTGACTTTTACATCTTTGATAATTACAGCTATTTCAAAAAAGGTTGTCATAGTCAATAGTTGATACTGGAACCAAAAGGAACTGTGGGTTCAAATTTCTCAAGTAATTTATTACTATTAGCATTGACTTTGCATAATATATAGAGTGCAGGTCCATCATGATGCCACGGCCATACAGTAACAAACCTTGCTGGCGTGTTATCACTCATTATGACTATACCCACAGTTCCTTTCGGTTCCAGTATCGACTGTTGACTATGACAACCTTTTTTGAAATAGTTGTATACAATAACAATAATGCAAACCTGAGGAATGTCTCCTGTAGGTTGATTTTGTGCCTTGTTTATAACCCACTGAGCAAGACTTCTTGCTTCACTGTCATCGAACTTGATAATGCTGTCAGGGGAGTGATTTGTGTTGAATTTGCAACCCTTGATGTAGTGCATATAAACAGCTGCTTGCTTTTCATGTGTGTTCCTCTGTGACAGCTCAGATACAAGGTATTTTAACTGCCTGTTCTCGTTAAAGTCAGGAAGCTGCAGCTCAACTGTTTCATCTCCAATTGGATTCTGTCTGCCACTCTGCAAAATTAGTCACACCATTATAACTTTAAAAAACATGAATTTTTAAAAAAATAATATTTATTCAGCCCTATTATTCATTACATTTGCTGAATAATAAACATAACTAATGTGTTCAAAGCTTAAGCTTGTCACATGTGAGGATATCATGATAACCAGTATTATTGTTGTGGAATATACAGTCTGTAAGGTTCTGAATTTGTGTACCCCAAATCCTAATAGACCTAAAATGCCTTCTAACTAAAAACTCTGTCCATTTAAAGGCCATGGGCTTGTGCAGAGTTAGGTTTTTCATTTTGGAATATGAATATGGGTAAACCAAAGGATTGCACATAAGGAAGTACCAGCCTAGGCAAGGGGGTGAGGATACCCTCGAGGTTTTTTTATGGCTATTTGCCTCTACTCTTTGCTGTATTTCAGATAAGAATTTTGTTGAACTTTGATACCCTATTGCTTACTACAGTGCAGTGACCATAAAAAGACCCCTTGCCTGTCCCACTCTTAACATGCAAAATTTGCCCCCTGTCTCCAACTAGATGCAATATACTTGATATATTTTCAAAATACCCTGTTACAGACAAAAAGGCTCCAAAACCATACCCTGGATATTGACACATTCCTGCATAGCCTTTACAGGGTAGTACCCCCTGGTACCATGTTACTTATTTTCTGGAAGCATGCAGAGGTAAAAATCTTGTTTGCTTCCTTTGGAAAATCAGATAAATTAGGATGGCAGCTGTTCTCTTTTTTACTTTAAAAATCTTATAAACCATAGTTTTAAGCCACACCCATTTTTTGACGTGCAAAGTTTCTCAAACTTTTTATTAAGCCTAGAAAAGTGTTTTGAAACGTATTAGCTCATAGTAATGATAATTATTACAATAAATAATGATATTATTATTAAAATAAATAATTATAATTATAACAACGAATGAAAAGAATAATTAAAAGTTCATTAACCACTCATTGTCTTATACATTGTGCAATAAAAAAGAATCCACAAACAAAGATATAAGAACCCGAAAAAAACAATTCCATACAAAGTCAAATATACTGTAAAACTAGACAAGAGATACCATGGACTTATAATAACATACACCTTGACTGACCTGCGACTGGCGAGTCAGAGCCGCATTTGAACCTTGAACTGCGACTCAGTAAAAACCTGCTTTGGTATCAAAATTAACGTTTCATAAATTATTTGTTATTTGTTTGATGGATCTCGCAAGACTTGTCATGAAAATGACTCTTTAGTGTTAAATTTTCAATCGGCTGTTGTTTAATATCTAGTTTATAATAAGCAAGAATGCTAGACTTCGCCATTTCAGAGACTAATATTCAAAGTTCTCTAGGAAACATGTCCTAGACCTTGGAAAACTCGCTTAAATGACCATGACCAATATTTGGACTCAAAAAAAATTGGAGTATACTTAATGACAACAAACCTTGCTGAATTTCTGGGTTGTACGTTTTGTTCTCCGTTTGACAGTCGTGTTATCTGACTGGTTTCCCTGGTGACTCGGCGTTGGGCCCGATCGCTTGGTTCCTGTCGCTGAGCCCGAGGTATTTGTTGTAGTTTCTTTTTGCGGCAGCAACGGCCGTTGTGTTGGTGGTGGAGGAGGTGTTGGTGGTGGAGGAGGAGGTGGTGGAGGAGTTGTTGTTGACGACTTCTGATTGGAACTTTCACCAATTCGAATGCAAGCTAAATTGGCCACCTCCCTCGCTTTCTCCGTTATCTCTTGGATTGCTTGCCTTGCCTCC
>JAODVQ020332414.1:0-11905 GCA_025400075.2 Phenganax stokvisi
ACAGAAACGTTTTTGGAAACGCTTGAAAACGGCGCTCGTGTGCACAGCCCCTAAACTATTTTACTAAAAGCATTTTAGTCTATGAGCACATTGAACACCATAAGCACATCTTAGACTTCTAAGGTTCAGTCAACCATACTAATATACTGAAAGACTTGCACACTTGGCGTAACATGCAAGATAAAAACCTAGCTTTAAGCGTTCGTATCGAAACACCAAACTTATTGGTTGTAATAACATAGAAGGTAATAGTCCTGCCACTTTCTTGTTTTAAAAAGAACAGCGCCCTAAACATATTGTGTTCACTGATAAATATTTCGAGTCTCATTGCAAATGAGCTTCTTCGATACAATTTACAACCTACAACAAATACAACAACACTTCTATCTATCTGTACAAAACCTTGCAATATTTATAGTTCTATTGAGGTATAAATTGGATGCACTACAGCCGTGCTATATTGTATATAAGCTTCTTTCCCACCCATCGCAAGAGCAACCTCGCCATGCAAATCGACAAAAACAATTGAAACTCAGCCTAGTGCGGTAACAGCTAGAGTGACGTCACGACATGTATCCCGCATCTGAGCCATACGTTGGTAGCACAAGTGGCTAGGCTGATTGGGCAAAGTCAGTCTATTTCACAAAGTTAACCCTTGGAGTTGGACGAGAAAGGTTAAACCCGTTTGCCAATGCCTGTCAGCACGAGCGGACGCAACTAGAAAATGGCCTTTGCGGTAGATCTTAAATTTCGCAAAAAAACTCGCCAAGGGTGAAACAAGCCTTACTAAATTCTGAAAGGCGCAAAGTTTATTATATCAGTGGACTTGCGAGCGAGGTTTTGCAACAACTGGAAGAGGCGTTAAATGCTTTCACCAATATTGCACAATTTTAACATTAAATACCTATACATGATAGATTTATAAAACTAAAATCATTGTACACTGTAGTAAAGGATTCTTAATAATTCATATCTCAGTTGCATGGAAACCTCATAGGATTTACGTACAGCATCATAGGCCTAATATAAAAGACTTTTCACGAGCCAAAGCTAATGCGAATGATAAGTTCTTTGAAAATTTGCATGGTGAACAGTACAATTCATTCTCAATTTTTTTTGAATATTAATTCTAATTAGTTCCACTGATAATAATTCGGTTGAAGGCCGCTTTCGACTTCAACCGTATCGAAAAGGTACCGCAGGGTATTTTTTGTTCTAAAGTCATTAGCTATGCTCACGAAAAGAGATTCGCTACATTACGTTACGGTACGGCTAAAGTGACAAACGGCCTTTAAAGATGGACAGCTATGGTAAATAAACATTTGTGCTGTTTCAAAAAATAATTACTGACTTATTGCAAATAAGTTACAGTCGTTAACTGACTTTGTTCGCGCATATTTGAATAAGGTTTGCCACGTGAAAAGTTCGCCACTTGACCTAGGCCTTAACTATATAGTAACCGCTTATGCGATATTTTTCAATTTAGTAGAACGTGGCGAAGTGTCTACGCAAACATTCCCCATCGTGTCATATTTCCACGTTATGTGTTTACAAAAAGACAGCTTGACAAAAACTTTCTGAAACATTGTTGTTATTGAGAATATTATGAACCAAGGCAAAGGTTTCATGCAACTGACACTGATAAGATAATGAACACAATCTACAAACGCATAATATTAAATGTAACTTTTGCAGTGTAAGTTTCTCGAGTAGAGAATGCTTTATTGTGTTTTAACACGTATAGTATGGAAAATTTTCATACGTAAAAGTGCTAGCAACAGCAGCTAACAAATTCGCCTGCGTACAAAAAATATAAACCAAATGTTGTTTTTTAACTTAACGACTTAGAGTTGTCAATTTTATATTAAATAATTTTATGAAATAAAAAATTAATATATTATAACACAGAAAAACTCTGAATAAACACACTTGATATCGATCGTGTGGAATTGCGAAGCCAACAATAAAACATCTCGATTCTCAACAGTATTCCTAGTCTTCATCTCCATAAAACTCTTCTCCAAAAAACTTCGCCGTAAAGTGAGCGAGAATTGAATCAAATAGTTGATCGTCTTCCACAAAAAACTTGCTTCTTATTAAATTACAGTTAAACAACATTTCTCAGCAGGCGTGAATAAACAACGAAAGCATTACTTCAGTAAAATGTCACGTTTTGACAGTCTGCCGCAACTTTTATGAAAATCCAGTAACCGCGAAATAAGACTTCGTGTGCTCTAAAAATCAGTCCATATTGCGAACCATATGGTAGGCCGATTCGTAATTTTTACCCAGCTGATGAGATATTCCACGTACAGACCGGGAGTTTACAACTTAAATGTTTTAAACAAGCAGAAGTCCTTCATAACGACGTTACCAAGTTCGAAACTATAACTCTGACATGAATATACCCAAGAGAATAATAAGAAATACCGACCATTGTGTTAATTCCACCAGTCATTAGAACGACCGCCACCACCACCCATGTTGCCAGGGTTACCACGTGCTGGGGCGTAGCCACCATAACCACCGTAACCATAGTTACCACCACCAGCATACGGAGCACCACCATAGTTACCAGCAGTATAACCATAACCTTGAGCATAACCACCTTGCATGTAACCACCTCCGCGGTTTGCTTGTTGACGGTAATCACGTGAACCAAATGCACTGTTACCAGAACTGAGGGGTGGTGAAAAAAAGGAATAGTTAAACTAAAAATACGCAACTATGCAACTAATCTAGTTCACAAATTACGGTTTGCAACGGATACATGCAAGTATACGCCATCACATATTATCGCAATTCAACGCAACGCCGCTCTTTTTAGTTTCAATTCACCACCTAACTTCTTGACACTCGAGTCTTGCTTGTTCATAAGTGGTGATCTAAAACTGACAACTAAATAGCTCGTTAGCTACGACCTACATAAATAAAAAAAGATGGCGACTTGCCGAAATCACCGAAATGTTTTGCGGTTCTGTATCGTTTAAAGTGACAGTTAAAGAACGTTAACGGAATAGCATTAAGGTCACAAATGACTAATCAGAGAACTTAAAGCCCCGGGCAAACTAGGAAACATTGTTTCGGAAACATTGTTTCCTGCAAATGTTTCGCTATGTTTCCCAAGGTTGGGCAAACACTGGGAAACAATGTTTCCGCCACAAAAATCGCAATTGAGAAGCATAAAACGTTTCTGAATTTTATAGGACACATTTTTGCTTCCTGGAAGCAAATTTTGTTTCCGCAACAATGTTTCCACAGGTGGGCAAACAGGGGAACATTTGAGGAAACATCGCGAATCACAAATGTTTACGAGACAATGTTTCTCAGTTTGCCCAAGGCATAAGCATACGACGCTGTTGACAACACGGACGTCGACCAGAAAAAACCTGGCGTTTTCCACCAATCACCGTTCTTGACCCAGTCATTTGACTTTTTCATGCCGTTCGTGTTGTCAAAAACGTCGCTTGCTTGAGCTTGCTATTATATGCGAGAAAACGTTGCTGTCTTCAAAGAGACATCCGCTGGTCTTTTTATCACAAAACAATATTACTGGCGCAGAAGACTCTGGATGCGCTGAAAAGCGGCCATCTTTTTATTACAGTGGATTAAAAAAATAGGCTTGCTGAATTCGAAAAAAACTTTACATAATAAAAAGTTTGATCAGGAAAACTTTTGCCGTTAAAGAGAATACACCGTTCCTTTGGTGAAAATTTGGACTACTTAACTACGTATACAGTGTACCTACCGACGGTAATTCTTGCGAGATCCACCACTATGACATTCACCAGCCATGGTTTCCAACCAAGTAGGCACCTCTTGTTTTGCCTCGGTCAAGATTTGAACAAGAACCTTGCTAATGTTTCTGTTACGTTCATTGAAGAAAGAGGTAGCCAAACCTATACATGAACAATGGAAAAGAGTAGATAGGATCACGATCAAAAAGCTACACAACAAGAGAAATTCATAGAGGTCCAGAGTGCTTATCGGTCGTAGAGGTCGAGGTTTAGTTTAGTTTAGTAGTGTTAAGTTTTGACCTTTAGAGGAAAACCTTAATTGAATTAGCTGTATATTTTGATGTAAAGGCAGTATGCGTTTAAACTAACAGTGTTTAGGTACTCTTTCTAGCAACACTCTTCAGGACCTTATTTGATAACTGCAAAATATTATGACCAAATGCAGACGATGTAAACGACTTTTACGCAATTCCCAGTGTGCTTCTCGGTTGCAGCGGTCGAGGTTTGCAGTTTTAAGTTTTGACCTTCAGAGGACAACCTTAACTGAATTAGCTGTATATGAGAACAAAACCATGTGGGAATGGGAATCAATACTCAAGTCTCTCCCCACAAAAACGCACTGCACTATAAACTGTAATATTTTACATTGGCTATACAAGTGCATGAAAAACAGTGATAATTTTACCTGTATTTCCCACACGACCAGTACGACCAATGCGATGAACGTATTCTTCAATGTCACTTGGCATATCAAAATTAATTACGTGCTTTACATTAGGGATATCCAAGCCTCGAGCTGCAACCTGAAATGTAAAAAACTGAAAGTAAACTTTCTTGATCTGTTTAGATTACAGCGCAAATATGTCAACTCTTCGCTGACATGCAATTTAAAAAACAGGCTTATAGAAACAGAAGACGTGCATCTCACGTTATTTTTTCAACTTTCGTTGAACTTGTTCAAATAATTGAATTTCATTGTTAAAGAGGCAGCTCTCTGCCTGAACTATCTGCCTCGATGGTTTTCATCATGTCTCATGATTTTCGTTCATATTATATGTCGGTGCCGGCAAGCTATACTGACTACAATAATTCGTTCTTTCAATGATCAAGAAGTGAAGTTGAGAAGGTGTGGTTCGCGACCAAATGAATCTCTGGCTAAAAGGCAAAGTAACGTCTATAGGGCGATTGCATGCAATTTTTTTGAAGTTTGAATTTAAAAATCAAAGAAATCAAGATTTAGTCTAAAGATGTGCACAAAAACACTCCGTTTATAAGGCATTATCGTGTGTGTGGCCAGTGTGGGTAAGGTAAGCGTTTCGTAATTCCACCCACCGCAGTTGCGACAAGAATAGGAGTTCTGCCACTTCGGAATGAATGTAGAGAGTCCTCACGCTCTCGTTGAGAACGATCTCCATGAATGGACGTCGCAGGGTACTTCTCACGATACAGAAAATCTTCTAAGGCATCTGCCCCTTTTTTAGTTTCTACGAACACTAAAGTCAACGAATCTGGTCCTAAAGTGTAGATAAGAAACAATTATTGCACGAGGTTAAGCGTAATATGAAGAATTATCACGCCTGAAGTTTGCGTTATCTGCCAAAGAAAAACTAAGGAGAACCCGAGGTCATGATAATTCTTCATATTACGTGAATACCAGCTTCCCCAAGAAAGGTGAATCTTTGTTTTGAGGAAGCCATTTCTGTTATTTCGAATGGTGTTTCGTTTTCCCGACTTTCAGCTTCGCTTCCCGAGAGTGGCGCGCATGGTTGCTGTCGTCTAGGCGTGGGATATGTATGTGCACTTATAACATACTAGCGCGGAATAAATCCTCATTTTGCACATTAGTACGTCATAACATCGAATATGACGTTTCAGACAATAGTTCTCAGCCAATCAAACGTCACCACACATTTAAATGAATAGTAAAAGAAGAGATCATGGTAGAGTATTTGAACTGTACGTTATATTTCAATCAAATCAAATGATTTGATTGTTTGTTTTCGAAGGTGGCTAACAACACGACCTCAGTGACGCGATGCAGACCAAGACTGTGTAAATTGAACGAGCGAAAAAGTTTCAACCGACAGAGTATCGTTTACAAAGGCAATTTTAGAGGCGTCTTTCTCATCGTAGTGCATATTATTGAACACGAAAAAATCTATTAAAGAGAGCACGTGTGAGTGTCAGCTACTATGTGTCATAAGTGAACTCATTGGTCTTTGACTCCATCCTATCCATGCACAAATGTAACTGGGTAATTATATTGTAAGTGAAAGGTGTAATGTTTTATTGAAAGAATGAACACACCTGAGGCATTGAGCAAGTCCAACAAGAACGATCTCTTGTCGACATCATCAACCCACACAATCTTTTGGGTGATGTTTTCACTTGTAGAGCCAACGCGACCAACAGCCAAAAAAATATAGTTGCTCAAGAAATCCCGAGCAAGTATCTAGAGATATTTAAAATGTGCCATAACGGTGATTTCCAAACTATACACCTCGCAGTATTCAGGTACAGTAAGTACTACAAGTGCGTACGGTACTTCTCATACAGCAGTCAATGGACAATATATTATATTCAAAGAGCGCAACAGCAAGTGAGCTGTTTGGTTGATTATAATTATGAAGCAGGGTATAACGAATCTCTGATACTGATTCATGCGAAGCACACTTATTTCAAGTATATTTAACGTATTTCCTACCAAATTAGAGAGCAACCTCGGCAGTACCTGGATTTCTTTAGGAAACGTGGCGCTAAACATAAGAGTTTGTCGATCTCCAGTTTTTGGCATGGTATCCTGTTCCACAATTCTGCGGATCTGAGGTTCAAAACCCATGTCCAACATTCGATCTGCTTCGTCCAACACCAGAAATCTGAAGAAACGTTGAATACGAACAAATCAACGAACGAAACAGCTTTGTATTGCAGCCATTGTCGCACGCTTCTACTGAATATCTAGAAAAGTCCTTGAGCTAGATTAAAATTAGACTGGTTTTAGGACTGGAACCGACCGAAAAGTTACTCTTTGGACTAAATATGAAACAACACAAGCGAGATGTTGTTTCGAGTTGACATATTCTCAACTGTACAACTGCCTGCAACAAGTTTAATTTGATGATTTTGCCTTGCATTCGAAAAAATTATACGGAATTCGAATGTAGTTATATGTCATCACTTTTGAATGACAAGCAATATTGCCGATAAAAAAGTGGCACAGTACAGATAACTTTCCATTATAGACCGTATCGTGGCAAACAAAAGTGTAGTTCTTTGTGTTGTGACCACTACAGAGCAAAAAATTTGACACAAAGAAAAAAAAGGCCATACAGGGCACACGTTACAGCGTACGCAATGGGTACATACATAACACGCATGAAGAAAGAAAAGAACTGCAAACTGTGGCTACACTAGTTGTCCACATTTCTTGAAATCGAGCACAGATCTTACTTGCAAACATCTAGACCAATTTTGCCACGATCCAACATATCTACAAGACGACCTGGCGTAGCAACAAGAAGATGACATCCGCGGTCCAAATCGCGCATCTGCTGACCAACATCAGCTCCGCCATACACCACAGCAGGACGCACATGAGACCTATACGCAAACTAAGAAAACATGCAAGATGGAAAAATTTCGCCACATTCCCGTGTTGTAAGTTTAGTTTTGACAGCTTCAGTCAAACAAAGTCGAGCTCTATTAGCATAAATCAATACTCACGCCCAACGAAAATAACGTAAATATATCTCCACATAACTTGCACTTAAATTTCCCTGAGTAGTAGCCTCACTCTCTGCCCAAGGGATATAATTATCAGGTCTCTTACTTACTTAGAATGAGGATATCACTCAAAGAGACTTAAGAACACAATTCCTAAGTTCTTTGGAAGTATATTTAGTAAATTTTCGTTAGAATTCTGGGCAGACTGGTTTTCCAAAAAGGACAAACCTTCTTCGCCTCATCCAAGATTTGAATAGCAAGTTCACGAGTAGGAGCAAGAATAAGACCAATGGGAAATTGCTTTCTTCTGCCAAGATGTTTCATCTAGAAAAATATACAGTAACAACCATACAGAGTTTATTTATTTCATGGAATCTCGACGTGATTTTGGGTGTCCTATTAACTTTTACGAGGCTTACATCCAATTTAAAGTTACTTAAAGACATACATCTGGTGGAGGTGGTGGTCCTTCTTCATATATTCTGCTCAGAATAGGAATAAGAAATGCAGCAGTTTTTCCAGACCCTAAAAGATAGATAAATTTTCAGTTTTGTGACACACAATTACACTAGATGCTAGTATACTACTAATAATAATGACCTTAATATTGACAACATATCCACCTAGTGGTTCTTGATCTGACCAACTATCGAAAGTAACGAATATTATACATATCTCAGGGCTCAAGATTTGAATTTTTCACCAATATCCAAGTGGATAATCGGGACTGAAAATCTGGTATCCCTATTTCATATTTAGTATCCCATTTGGATACTAGGTATTTAAACAGTACCAAAACTAGGTAAAGCACTACTGAATAAAAATTATACAAAACACATTGTAGGAAGCAGCACTTGAAACTTTTATTTTGTGTAAAGTGATAGTTCAAATACTAGTTTCAATTTTTTTAGTAAATTATTTCAGTATCCTCAAGGGATATTGACCTATAATATCTAGTATGCAAAATCAAAATCTGGTATCCCGTGGATATCGGGATACTGCCAATCTTGAGCCCTGCATCTGCTAATACTGTGCCTACAATATAATACGTGTTAAAGTTAATAAAAAATCATTGTCCATTAATCCGTTCATTGGCCTTGTTCATCAAAAAATACTTCGACTACCGATTATACTTCCTAATATCAGTACCAGATCGAGTTTGTACCACTGGTTTGTACAGGAAAAGCATTACACAATTTTGAAGCTGAATCTTGAATGTTTTTGTCAACTAGAGAGATTTGCTACTGTGGTGGAAATGGTGAAGCGTGATTGAGTCTTGGATTCATAAATTGTTCAAGACGAAGGTGTTCCAGCCTGAAAGTATCGTCGTTGCTAGAAAGGAACTTTGCAACAAACTCACACTGGACTTAATAATATCTTTTCCTGGTCAATAGCGCTAGTTCAGAAAACCTGCAGTATGCTTTTCAAACAATGCAGTTAGTCAAAGAGCCAGGGTACGAGGCTGCATGGACCAGGTTAATAAACTAAACGATCGTGAGATGTAAATTCATAAACAGGTAGCACAGAAAATGAACGCATAAAGCACGTGTATTTATATCTTTTACTGTAAATTTGAATGTGTTACCTGTCTGGGCACAAGCCATCAAATCACGTGAATTCTTGATGATGGGGATGGCATACTTCTGCACTGGAGTTGGTTTGGAATAATGACACAACTGAAACAAATGAGATGTTCAAATCAGGTTGGGTATAGCCAAGACGGGTAGTTCATAATTAAGACAGTCTGTTTGATGTGTTTTGGGGTTTTTGATATGTACGCTGGTTTTTCTTCTACGTACAGTGAAAACCCGACCTTGGAGTACAAGTAAGGCCTTAGACTTTATACTGCAGCACAAGTAACTTCAGTATACTAGTATGCATGATTGAAACTTAAATAGTGTAAAAGTAAATTAAGTAATTATTACTTTCAGCAATATACTATGGTACAACATGCTCATAAAACAAATAAATTACCAATTAACGTATACACTCACATCAATATTGTGCGTAATAACCTCTCCAAGATTTTCACAATCAGCGAACTAATAAAAATATATAAAGAAATAGTTCAGACAGGAGACTTTTTGTACATTTTTTTAAATACCTGAAGTGAAAACTTTGCAAAATTCAGTTGATTAGTTCACTAATAATTCATACAGTACTTCATACACTAGTGGGAATTATACCGGTAGTTGTAAAAAGATCTAGAAGTTATGAAAAGTCAGCTCCGCAAAATAAATGTTATTAAAGTGAACCTACACACAATAATGAAACAAGCACAACATGACTAACACAAAGTTCAAAGAAGAACTGTCATAATATTCAAGATTGCTTACACTTTCAATATGAGGTGGACATCTGTCACCAGTTGCCTCTACTGGGATATCTTCATATTTATCAAAGTTGATGCCTGTATTGGACACTGCAAACAACTCTCTAAAAGTACAGCAAGCACAAAAGGTGATAGTTAACTCTTCATTTCATTATTGCACATCACACCTAATTACCTTTCCACTCTCTCATTTCTAGGCAAAAGCTTTCCCCATTCTTCTGCAGGAGGAAGAGACATCCATGGATCTAAAATATGATTATAATGTATACTTATTGGTGCAATCCACGAGAGTAATGTTCATGAGAGTAATGTAATAAAAAAAAAGGAACAATCTCAATTCAGGAAATTTATCTCTCAATAGAATTCTATATTACTGGTAATAAAATTTATGAGCTGAAGATGAATATGCTTGAAAAGACTGCAGAAACCTAAATATTTTGGAAAACATCTTTTTAAGTTCATGTTATCATTCTAAAGCTTAAGATTTTTATAGGCAGACACAATCTTCAAATCAACCTTTATTCTTGTAAATACTAATCTGGGGCTGAATTTGCAACTGCTGTTTTACATTATACAATAAATACAGTAGATCCACTAGACTGATTCGTTTTAGAAATGTAAGTTGGATAAAAAATTCCATGTTCATGTCTTTACCTTTGGGAGAATCATAATTCCTGTCTTTATACCCTCCTCCACCTCCACGACGACCATAACCACCACCATAGCTGCTTCGACCACCACCAAAGTTGTTGTAGTGGTTGCCAGAGTAACCACCACCCCCTCCATAACCACCATAATTATTAGTACCATACCCACCACGTTCATAACTGGATGAGCGAGAATAACCTAAAAACAATGACACAATGTAATCTATAGAGTAACAATGCACCCTAATTAATGCACTCTATTCATGTATATTTTACACTGACTAATGCCACACAGTTTTACTCACCACGGAAAATATCTTGCCAGTTAATTTTTATTGATTGGCAATACACCCCTATGCACCGTATCTAAACTTTTTACCCTCTCTCATGCCAGATGATTTTATGTACCTGAGCCGGTTGGACAAAGCCTGTTTAGCTTAAATGGTGGGTAAGATCAAAATAAATATCACATTTATATATTCCTTGTACAATTAAATGAAAGTTTTCAACTGGAATATAAAATAATTTTGTATTTAACATAACCATTGGTTTAGGATATCAGATTAAATCTGAGAAATTTACATACAAGATATGGAGTAGTGTTTGCCACTTCTAGCTTATTAGGCACTATTTAAGCCAAACAGAATTTGTACGACCAGCCCCTGGCATTAGAAATACTAGCACTCAGTTAATTAAAAGTAAAAAAAATCTTGCTTGGTTAAACTAGAGAAAACTTTTCAAGCATACATATGTTTCAAATGCTTGTTTATACACTTAATTCAAAACCAACTAAAATGCAAATTTGAGCACCAAATCTACTTGCCAGCTTCAAGAGCTCCAGGCTACTCAGTACTTTAAGCAAGTCTACTAGCCTCTCTATTCTAGGCAACATTAAACAATAAATGCTGAAGGATAATCTTACCTCGACCCCCACCCCTCCCACCATGATAGTTATTTTGAAATGAATCTTCTCGGGAATTGCTTCCACCTCTTCCACGAAGATGAGGAGGGATGTAGGCTATAGAATATTACATTTATTGTTATAAAAAAACTTTGACACTTTTCTATGGAATTTAAAACCTAAAAAGATCCTGGGTTTAAAACTATCACTCCATTTACTCTCTGGCTATATTTCACATATATTTTATGTAAGCTACATCTGCCACAATTTGAACATTGCAAAATCTTAGAACAGCAATTTGCAACAAAATCTTTTTGAAGTATAACATTGTTTTTTAAGCAAATTCATCAAGATTACAGGACATAACATTCTGCAATGCTGAAACACTTAGTCCCAGGAGCCCAAAGCAGGGCTTCAAATTTGAATTTTTCAGCAGTATCCAATGGGATACTAACTAGTAGAGATCTAGTATCCCTACAGAAAAGCTGGTATCCCACATTTCAAAAATATATAATTCTATTACTCGGAAATGTAAGCAATATACACTCAAATTTTGAAACAATCT